>JAWLRI010000673.1:2615407-2638273 GCA_034781795.1 Crypturellus tataupa
GACTAACTCTGCAAGGAAGTCCTAGCTGGCCATGGTCCTCAGGCCCCGCCAGTCTCCTCATAGGTTTTAAAGGTATAAATAGAGAGAGACTGGCATATCTCTCTTCCTGCCCTTCCAAGCTTCCAGAAGGGATGACTCCTACTGTGCTTTGTTGCTATAGAAAGGTCTGGCTCATGGTTTGGCAGCTCAAAAGACTGTATAGGAAAACAT
The DNA here is from genome assembly GCA_034781795.1 of Crypturellus tataupa. Lineage (NCBI taxonomy): Eukaryota > Metazoa > Chordata > Aves > Tinamiformes > Tinamidae > Crypturellus > Crypturellus tataupa. The sequence goes on from JAWLRI010000673.1 coordinate 2,615,618, forward strand.
GTCTTTGGCAGGGATTAAGAATGACTATCAGTCTCTACCTTTCCAAAAGAGCAGGGAGAAACCTAATGGCACTGATGTACAAACTCTCATTATCATGAGTGACTTTGGCCAGAGATTCTACACGAACTCTAAACACTGAATGATTTGAGAAAAGACACGTTCTTTCTTCAGTGTTGTTACTGGCAATCTCCTCCTTCCTGCCCTGTATGCATTTGGGATAAAATGCCACATTGTTTAAGTGTTAGTAATGCCACAGGATGATAAAAATTTAAACCTATTGGCCTGGAAATGCAGAACAAAACCCCTTCTATTTAGACTTCTACTTGAAATTTCATGTTTTCTTCAGTGCTATTCTTTCTGTCTTACAACTCTGTCAATTTCCTATGTTGTTTCCACACAGGACTGGAATAAATACTGTTAGCCAGTGAGAATTTAAAATAACAGGAACATGTTTGCAAAAATTAAATCTTTAGTTCTGCAATGTGAACAGTACCCTGAAATCTCCGCTTTCACTGAGCGTATTCCATGTTTCTGTATAAGGATCCTTTTGAACACTCTGTCACTCCTTTGGAACTATTTTTAATATTTTTTTCTCACTTGTACTTATAATTTCTCTTTTTCCTCCTGACAGAGATCCTTTTCTTCAGTTTCTGAAGGCAGGTGATTCCTGGCGAAGTCATTGAAGATTCTTATATCCTGATTAGGAGAAAACACTACTCCAGTATTAAATCCAAAGATCTTTTGGATGATTGAAACTCTGGGGTATTTAGTATATCATCATTTTTTTCTATCCTAATCAGCATGCAGGAGAGCTGCAGGTTTTCAGCCTCATTTCCCTCACCTCTGTATGATGAACTGCCCTCCCTAACGTGGAGTTTGGAAGGGCTTTTGTAGTCAGGAGGCTTTCTGTTAACCTAGGAGACATTGATAGGCCATGGTGTGATATACTTAAAATTTTCACTATTTTATTAAGAATGAATTCTGTGAAGAATGAGCTATCCTCATTTCTCTGTTCAATTTAGGCTGATAAGCTTCTTGCCTCTATTCCTGTTGCCTCCTCAGGTGTAGTGAATCATCATATCTTAGCTAGACCACAGTTTCTGGGCTTTTCATCTTCTGCTTTTGGTGAACATCAGGATAAAAATAAATTTTAAGGAGGAATCCAAAGGAGGAAAATGGGGCGACTTTTGTGATTGCCAGCAGGGAACTTCTCCCAAGTGGGAGATCCAGTCTGGGAAAACAGGGAGGTATTTGAAAATTTAGTAATGGATTCTGGAATTTTGAAATTAGGTCATCAAAAAGGGGACCATCCTCTTGCATTTTAGTTGACCATGTGACAGTAGATGGGAGTAGCAAGGAAGGCTGGGCAGGCAAACACTTGCCTTGAAAGTGAGGAGTCATAACTGATCATATAGAAGAGAACTATGTCCAGGATGATGTTATCTATATCAGTACAAGAAGGATGAAGAAGCAGTTGTCACTGATCATGGCTCCCATTTATTTATTTGTGCTTCATTTTTTTTTTCTTCTTTTCTATGTTTGAAAGTAGGTGACACTTGGAAACAGAACGATGGAGGTTTTTCTATTTTAAAAGAACGATGCACTCGCTATAGTTTTATTAGTCTTCTCGATATGTACAGGTGTCAAGGCCTTAGTGCTTCTTCGTTTGGTAGCATGTTTTGCACATCTGTTATCTTGTAGATATTTTCCCTCTAGGGGTTATTTTTTTCTTAAAGTGAGAGTACAGAGAGTACAGAGAGCTCTCAGTACAGAGAGTTACGTACAGAGAGTACAGAGAGCTCTCAGTACAGAGAATTACTCTTCCATCTCTAGATTGAAAAAGCTGTCAGCATTCAGAAATTATGCTGACACCTTTTTATTTTTTTCTGGTTTTACTAGTTCTGCTTTATGGACACCATGAGAAAATCTGTAACTGCCCAAACCCACTTTTTAATATGACTAACCCCTTAGCCATTTGGAGTATATAGCCCTGAACAGAGCAATGAATAGTGCAGATATAAATTCTTAGAGAAATAGAAAATATTGTCATTTGTGAAAAAGAGGAAAAAACAACTTTCTAATGTTTTCACAATCCTTTTACTGAAGTAGTTTATTTTAAGCAGTTTAAATTTCCTTCTACTAAATCTGATTGTTTTTCTGGGAGGAGATAAATGTCCAGACATAATGTTCCTTACTGGGTCAGTGAGGTGCTCCTAGATAACTGTTGCAAATTCCAACAGTTTTTGACTCCAGCAAGTGAGTTGCCAAGAGGAAAACTGCTGACTGGAAAGTTGCCAGCCTACTACTGTGCATGGGAACATTTTTTTTCTATTTCGTGTTGTTTGATAAATATATATTAAGCTGTTGCCATAATAAAATGCAGTAGAAGTCCCCGTTGTAGGATCTGTTTAATGCAGTCTGTCCTGTGCCACCTGCTGTACTTGCCTGATGGATGCCATGCTTCCATTCAGGACTTCTCCCTCGTAGCTACAAATGTGTGAACAGAAAAGCTTTTCCAAGTGGTCTTATTTACAGACCTGGAAAATGGATCGAGATCAACACACAAGGTCATCAAATGTCTAGGGAAAACAGTAGTGCTTATTTTCAGAGACACTATAGTGGCATGGCTTCTTACTCACAAGTTGCATGTGACATTGTCATTTAAAATGCATTCTCTGTTCTATCCAGAGCTGGTTAGCAATCCAAGGTATGTGCTGTCCATGGGGCTGAGTTGTTCATAAGCTCAATAGAGCAATGATTTTAATTGGTTTGAAACAACATGGCATTTGGTAATTTCCTTTTTTTTATATATATATATAAAAATATACACATGCCTGAAAGAGTTGGCTGATTGTATAGCTGTATGGAATGATAGGAATAAATAAACATTCTCCTAGCATAGGCTCTCTGCAAATATAGCAGAAAAATGAAAGGCCTGGATTTTACAGCTTTAGATGAGTAGATCTTACCCAGAAAATATAATCTTACTGACCTTAACGGAATAGAATGTATGTAACTGGATGAGTCTTAAAGGAGATAGACATTCAGAACTAAAGTGCTTATCAACCCTTTTTTTTTTAAAAAAACTTGAAGAGTAATTCTCTAAAGCAGCCACAACAAGCACAACCTTTCCTAAGGAGGAAAAAAAGGAGAGAGGGAAAAGAAAAAGGGGTGGGGGTGGGGGTGGCGGAGTGGGAAGAGCAGGGGGGAAAAAGAAGGTTTTTTTATTCATAAAATAAGGGATAAATGTATTAGCAGCTTCAGACTCCAGAGGCAAGTTTCAGCAGATCTTACTGGCCAGGTTATGTGTGCACATGGTAGCTGCTATGTTAAAGCTTTCAGTGGGTCACATACAGAGTATACCAAGTTCTGACTTCATGTGTATGAAGCACAGGTAAGACAGAATTGGTGTTCTTCTAATTTCTAATGGGGAGGAAAACCTTAATGTGAGCAGAGTATTATAGCAGCAAGCAAAGTTTAAACAGTTATATTAAGAAAAATAGTGCTGTCATATGGATATATTGACTTCCTTGAAGTAGCACGATGGATATGTCCAGTCCAAGTACTTGACCATTGCTACTCCAAAAAGATTGTTCCTACCAGGGGAAAAGGTGGACATTTCTGGACTGGCTGCTCCTGTTGCTGTGGGAATGAAAGGTGAGTAATCTGTAAAACTCCATATGAAGAGTACAGTGAAGAAGACAACCTGCTCCTGTTCTCTCAAACACCAGTATTTCGATGAGTAAGGCTTCCTCGGCTTGTCTTGTGTTCAGAACTTCCCTCTATGCTGTGTGCATTCCTGTTGCTTAGTATCATTTGTTTTTATTTTGGTCTTTCTAGGAGAGGCTGTGCAGAGATCGGGCCCAATCTGGCTTCCTCTGAAGTCTGAGAAAATATTGGCCTTGAACCAGCAAAGCACTTACAGTCCGATAATGCTCCTATAAAATTCAATGGCAAGACTCCCACTCACTTCAGCACCGCAGCCCAAAGTGCTGGGATTACTCAGTTGGTCAAAGTTATGCGCGTGCCTGAGTGTTTTGCTGTTTGGAGGCCTAACCAATAAAAGAAGGCCTGCAAATTGGAATTTCCATGGAGAAAGCCACTAAATATTGCTCATCAAGTATTTTCTCTCTCAAAGCTAAAAATTAGAGCAGCAGTGAAATCGCATACCATGCATGCAAGGGGCCAGGCAGCATTAGGACTTGGCAGAAAGTCTCGACCTTTTTGATTAGCCTTGGACAAAGTTCCAAGTTGCGGTGGTGTTATTTAATGATGTTTGATATGCAAAGAGAGCAAATTATGGGAATTTTCAGGAACTGAATGTAAAAGGGAGCTATAAAAGTCTGCCCTGAATTTCAAGCTGAATTCTGAAGAATAGAAATGCTTGCTGAGTTCCAGAGGTGCAGCACAGCTATGGAGCTCCATCTGCTTTACCTGGCAGTATTCAGCTCCTTTGGCTCCAGTGGTATTGAAGTCCATACAGAAAAGTGATTTTCGGCACTGTTTCCTATTATTTTGGCATTGTTTCCCTTTGCTTTACTCCCCAGAACAGATGCTTGCAGGGTGTGTTTATCAGAGTGTCAGTCTAGCCTCACGCTCAGCCTTGGCTCCCCGGGAAGGCCGTGTGGACATGCAGATTTAGGCACTGGAGTGTTTGGCTCCAGAGCCACAGAACTCTGTGGAAAGTGGTAACATAGCAGGCTTTCAGCAGGCTCAGATCGTTCATGTTTGGGGAGGAGGAGGAAGGAAAAAGGAAATTTTGCCACTGAACTTATCACAGACCTGATTTTTCCCATGAGATTTTGTACACGAGGTTTCTAAGTACCCCAGCTTCTAGGTAAACTACCTTCCAGGTATCTTAGACTGTAGTGTGACAGCACTCTGTATTAAATTATATTTTTTTTTTTGCGTAAGGTAATGCAAAAAAATACATACACATATCATCACATAGTTTTGAAACATATTGAAACTTTGAACTTCAGTTACTGCACTAACTGTAATACTAACTGTAGTACCTCCCACTTCATATCTGACAAGTGACTGAGCCTGCCACTGTAAGTGAAGCCTTTGACTCCTGAGCTGTTGAAATCCATGTCTGTAAAATATGAGGCTACCGAAAGCAGCGCTTTAAAGAAAGTGCAGGATGTTCTGATATTCATCAGATCCCTTTCAGTAACTGTTCTGCTTTGCATTCTGCCCACGGAAAATGTGTATTTATAAAAAAGGAGTGAAAAAGATCAGCATAAACAAACACGCCTAATTCCTAATAAAAGGCCTGCCAAAAATAAACTAGTAATAAAAGAAAAAAAAAAGAAAAAAAGTTGAGTAGTGGTATCATCATTTGCTTACGTAATAAAAGTGCTACGAATCTGCACATACGCTTTGCCTTTTCAATGGAAGTGCTGAACTCTAGCCCTTGGAAACATAATTTGAGGTGAGCTGGGAAGTAATATCTGTCATGGTGCTGGCAGGTAGCTGCCAGACCGGAACTCATGACTTCAGGTCCTGTATTTCTGTCTCGCTCTATGACCTTGGATAGGGTGCTGAACTCTTCCCCCAAGTCCCAACTGTGCCCAGCTGTCCCAGGCCGTAGTCTGTCTATCTTTGCCATGGCTGGCATTTCTCTGTGCTCAGGTAGCAGTTTCTCAAGAAGCATCTGCTCAGATCAAGAGATGCTGGGTATATGTGGCTGCACTGGGGCAGTGCCTTCACTCGGATCAGCTTACGTGCTTCGCATGCCAGAGCATGGAGCCCATTACTGAGCGAGGGGAATCTGCATCACTCTTCATGCAGTTGTTTCATCCTGTTTGAAGATACAATATGCAAACAACGTGCTACTAATAAAGTGAGGCAAGTACTACGCTGTATTACTAATACAGTGTTTACAATTTGTCTTGTAAATTTGTAAAGTAGCACTTAGATCTAGAACAGTTCTCTTCATCCTGTGCTGCCCATACCGCTGGTGAACATAAGCTGTAAAAGATCTGTGAGAGCAAGTCTTCAGCTGAGGACTCTCATTTAGTACTCAGGAAATAGTACTGTGTAGTAGGAGTTCTCTATCATGCAAGTACCAGCATTTCGCCTTTATGAGAGATGCTTCCTTTCCCATGTGCCTATCAAATCTACGCTCTTTGCAGCAATGAACCTATGCTGTCAAACTTTTTTGATTTTTGGGGGGCTGTTTTATGAAACAAAGGCAAACTTACAAAAGCAAATGTGTTTTTATGGAATGCTCAGAGAAGCAAGGGCAAAAGCAAGGAGCTGGTTAGGAGGAGAGGCAGAGGGTTTTATGGCACCAGGTTGTCCCTTGCATTCCTTTCCTTTGTGTCTCCTTGACTAACAGGCCACAGGGTAACCCAAGGGACTTCCCCATCACAGGGCATGGATTCTTAAAGGCAAAGAAAGCTCAGTACATAAATTATGTGTGCTAATATACTGCTCATCCCACACTCCCCATGACATCCATAATCACCCAGCAGGACTCAGTGTGCATTTCAAGTGAACATGAGCCACCCTTGTTTAAAACAACATGTCCAGTCGCTTTGCACTGTCTCAGTATTGACACTCGCCCCATCGTGCTGCATGACAGTGAACAGCTGACAGAATAAATCAAGGATCCTGGACATGAGAAGAACTCACTTGACCTTACTTGACTTGACCTATAATATCTTGTTGGTGTGGGAGGAGAGTAGTCTTTCTCTAGTAAAGTAATCATATCCTTGCTAATTTTTCTTCTTCCTATTCAGAGCATGCTGGTGTGTGTGCATGGAGTGAGGGGATACCTTTTCCTTCTTGAAGATTATTCTAGGAAACCATAATATAAATCTTTATTCAGTGGAGAAGAATTTGTCCTGTGAAAAAAATGTTAATAAAAAGAATCCTATGTAAATTGAACTGGAAGGAGAGTGAGAAAGGTTCAGTGCTTAATTCCTGAATCTGACTATTGTTTGCAAGGGAAAGACTGAGGGAGGTGTAAAGTTTAATGACTATGCTTCTAAAAATTATCAAAGGGGCATTAATCTCACATGCTAATAGTAGTCCACTGTTATAGAACTAGAAAACAGGTCATATTTCTCAAACTTGCACAGTCCAGCTCTTCTTGTATACACTGGCAATTTGACTCCCATCAGCCATGTGTTTGGGGAAGAAGTGTTCAAAACCTGAATGCGCAAGTATTTGCTCACACAAGCTTCCCTGTGCCAGAATGGAGGTTATTGAGAAACTTTGTGAGCTAGACCATCAGGCATCTATTTCTGCATCTTAAACAGGCAGATATCAAATAGATGAAAGGGACTGTAATGATTGCTGCTCAGATAGTATTTATGGTGGACCATTTTGCATGGACCTAACAGTACAGCTTTTCTTTTCATGGAAGCTTCTGTAAATCCTGCATGAGTTTAGTAATCATGTAACCTGAAATATCATTTCCCACAATGATTTCCAGTGATTTATTAAATAATGTATATTTTTAAGTCTTGGGTAGACATTTCTTATCAAGGTTCTGAGCTCGTTAGACTTGGCTCCTAAATATTTGAAAGCTGCTAGTGCTCATATGTTTTGTATATAGAATTTTGGCATGAATTCTTCCCTTTGTTTCTGTATGCTAATAGTATTTTATAAAAACAACCCAACAGATTTTTCCTTTATATTGCAAGTGTATTTATATTTACCTGTTTTCTCTGTAATAACCTTGATAATACGCATGAATGTTTGATAAATGATATTTAAGTTTGATTCACATAAGTGCACGCATTTTCTGGAAGTGATAGATTTTACTTTGACACAAGAAGTCCTCACTTAACTGAATTAACACTCAGCTACATTACTAGGGATAAATTAGCTATGCTATACTGAGAAATTCATCCCTGCTTTTGGTGAATCAGTCATTTAGCTTCATCCAGTGCAAGAGAAATATTGTAGCTTTGATGGACAGACTATCACTTATTACCTTGTCTGCATCTTCTAAGGATAAACACAATATCCATTAAATAGATAGTCTCAAGGTAACAGAGAAGACAGTTTCAGGGTTCTGATTTTCTCTCAGACACTTATTCATTCAATTCCTTATTCTTTTATTATTATTTATATTTTTAATTTTGAGGCATTCAAACTATATCCAAGGATATCAATTTGACACTGCCGTGAGACAAACAATAATATCTCAGTGTGTTTTCTACTGGCAAGCCTACACGGACTCCCGTGAAGTTATATTTGTTTACTTGCACAGAAAATTTGTCTTGGTGTCTGCAATCAAGATAAAAGTTATCTACCTGTTTCTATTTTTTTTCAGATAAAAACATCCTCTGCATATCTTGGCTTTCTTCTTACATGCCATTTAAGTTGGAGAAGGCCTCCAAAAAAGGAAAGCCAGAGATGAGTACTAGAAAGTGTTAAACTGATATGACTTTAGCAGGAGGTTGCTTTGAAAAGGAGTACTTGGAAAATTTCTCATAGTGACATAATGAATAAATAATATCAAAAAGTGGCTTCTTTACCGTAGAATAGATGCTGGAGTCCTTGACAAAGTTCATTTACCGTTTCATTTGCCCAACTCTTATAGGATCATTTGGCAAAGAAATACTTTCATATTTATGCCATTTTGTGGAAAAACAAAAGACAGTTATCTCCTTTCTCTTAGTGTAGTGCCAGATGTCAGTGGCAAGGAGCTTTCCTAGATGACAGATCAGTGCCACATGGCATAGTGTCACAGAACGAGTGGTGATGGGGGTGAGTGACACAATGCACTTCACTCGTGGGAAAGAAATAGGAATAGGTTTTATTGATAATGACAATGGTTTCACAAGATTCTACGGCAAGGTCACTTATTATTTACTGCATGGAGGTTCGAGATATACACAGAATTACCAAGGACACCTTCCCGTTAGGTCGAGGCTCAGATTGGACCCCCTTGCTTTCTAAGCTCCTTCTGAGAGGAGTCTGAGTGTGGCTGGATCCAGTCCTAGTCCCAGACTTGGTCAACAGTTTAGAGTTAAGGGATTTGTGCACAGTTACATCAGTAAAGTTTACAAGTTCAAAAAGAGAAAGGCGTGTTATAGTCACCTAGCACAAATCTGTAGTGGGAAGGATCTCTTAACCCTGAGGAGTATCCTTGAAAGGCATCCCTGCTCAAGGGGAGATCCTGGCATGCAAGGAGTGCAAGGAGAGCTCAATGGGCACATATTTATGCCATAAGATGATTGACATATAGTCATTCTTTCAATTCAGAAATGACTATTGGCTGGTGTACTCACAATTAGCCTTATCACCCCATCAGGATAGGGCCATCAAGACTCTTATTGATGGTTAATGTCTGGATGGGGGAAGAAATCAGGGAAGCAACTCCCAGGATCAGATAATGTGGTAGTTAACACCTGTGAGAAGTCAGCTTGAGCTGGGGAAGGAGCACATCTGTCACACACAGCTGTCTAACAGCCTGTATTTCTAGTGACCAAAAGTTATCAGGAATTTACCAGCATTTTTATATTGAATTTGGTGTTATAGATCAAATATAGCTTTCAGATCGGACATCGATGTTGACTTTTATTTACTTATTTTTTTTTTAATAGCCATAGCTTGCAGATCCTCTCTCTGGGAAGTAAGAGTCCTTGTATATCAGCAGACTCGTGTTGGGATATGGGTGTCCTACAGTCTCCTGCTACATGTCAAGGAATATATTCAGCACAACTTATTTTGGAATTATGTGTTTGAATTTTCTGTGAAGCTTCTTGAATTACTTGTTTATAGCAATGCTACAGGGTGTAAATCGTAATTCATTTCCCAGAATTTTTTTCCAGTGAGCTAAAGCTTACATATTTATAGTTGTATTTTCAGATGCAAAAAAGGTCTCTTGGTAATGCAGTTCAATGCCTTAGGGCTTTAAAAGATAACTTTTATTTTGAATGAATCAGGCCTAATGGGAGTTTTTATTTTCTGCCATGTAATCTGAATCTCAAAATTTTCCTTCTGAGCCTAAATATAATTATATGTTACATTATACTAACTTTAAATGATTTTACGATAGGGAATTTGGATGTAGGTGCTCAAAGCAAAGGGAAAAAACAGAAACATGATGTCACCAGAGATACATGTTAGCATTACATTTCAGAGCAATATTTTAGCATTACTCTGTATGAACTGCAATTCTGATTGATAGCCATGAAATCCAAATTTTTCGAAAAGATCACCATCTGTTGTTATTATTCATTTCAGGCTCTGGGACAGTATTGGCCAAAATTAAATTAATTGATAAAAGAAATATTTTTCATAGGAAATTATACATATTCCACATCAAATATTGATGCTAAATGTGTGTTTCTTTGTAACTTAAAGGTTATGACAGGCAAATTTAGCCCTGTTTTATATCATAAAATATATTCCTGTGTAAAAAAAAAGGTAATTTGCACAGCTGTGTTTGATGTCACTGTAAAAACAGTAAAATTGGCAAGAGACAACTGAAAAAGGTGAATTTGTGTGTGCTGAGTTTGTCCCAAGTCACCAATAAAATACTATCCTTTTATTATCCTATACAAAAGGACAAAACCCAGAGATAGTACATTTAGGTTCTAGTGGGTGAAACTTGACTTGCAGGTGGGAAAGATCTTTTAAGAAGGGTATTCTTGATGTTGGCAAGACAAGAGGCAAGTGAATGCTCATAGGAGTCTATGATGATTGCAGGGGATGGGTGGGCCTAGGAAGTCAGGTCTTGTGAAGTGCTAAAACTCCTCACACGCTCATTGTACTCCCAAGTGCTTGACCCTCCTACCTGCCTATTTTGCAGGAGGCTAAGGGGATGAATTTTGCATCATCCAAGATGTTTGCAGGTAGGCAGCAGGAAGGTGAGAGACCTTCCATGGTGAGGCTGTGGAGGTGCCTGTGTACCTCTCTCCGGGCAGCGCTGCCGGCAGGCGCCTATAACGCGTACGTGAATGCCGACACCACTTAAGCATCCTAGCTGGGTTTTAGAAAGAAAACAGAGCCCCTGGGAGGGCTGCCTGCCCGCAGGAGAAGAGTCAGGAGCTATTTGGAGCTCTGACACGGATGCCTCCATTCTGGAGAGCGGACAAGAATTCAGACACGCTCCTGCAATTAGCGTTTCCAGCTCCAAGTGGCTCCCACTCTACATGTGGCTTCTTGGACGGCCCTTCGGAGGGAGCTAACTTTGCATGCCCTCGGAGGGGAGGCTTAACACCTAATGCTGAGTTTTGAATTTCACAGAAGGAGCCAGATGCTTGGAAGTCAGGTATTCAGTGCCTAATCTACGGGGGTTAACTCTTTTATTGGAGCTACCTGTAAGAATTTGACCTCGAGGATGCCAGCTCCAATTAGATGCCACAGCAAGTGGAAAATCCCACCACCCGTAGGCATTTCTAAATAGTTTTATACAGTCCCACAACAATTTTTTTGTGAAGGGACATGAGGAGATAAACCTGGGTCAGCTTCATGCGCTGAGTTCTGAAGCGCTGCTTTTGAAAAGCACATATTGCATGCAGCTAACCTCTGTTCTCCTGCTGGAAATATTTTCTTCATTTCTTCTTAATTTTGAATTGACTAAAAATTGTATTGTAGAGAGAAGCATTAAACACTGCTCCAATTATTTCCTATTTTAACTTTGCTAATGAGCTTCACATTGTGATTATCTGCTGCTTTCTATTTGGAAAATGAAATTAACGAGACTCTCACCTAAGTACTGCAGGTCAGGGCTGACAGAAGGTAACTTTAATAGCAGTGGGGAAGAAGAGCAATGATTTTACAGTGCTGCGTGGCTTTCTGCTCATCCACCTACACGCGAAGACAATTGTAAAAACGAGAGTCAGTCAAATCACTCCTCATATCAGCACCTGACACACTGTTGTATTCTGTGTGCCATGGGGGCTTTTAATGTTGTTAATGTTCTTGTAAGTGCATCCCCGAGGCCACCAAAGGGAAGAGACCGTGAGGTCCCAAGATGCTTTCTGAGGTTGTGGATGTGAATAAATAGCATTTACATCCCATGACTGGGAGGACAAGAGACCGATTTTGCTGTGTGTGTGTGTGAAGGTCCCATTCCCAGTTAAGAAGACGAGCACCAATGTGTCTGATGAAGGTATTAAAAATTATCCTGTTAAGTGGGAGGTGATGCACAGATGTGGTGGGCCGATGGCTGGGCCACACGACTGTGGGGAGGGCCCTTGCTGTGGTGTGACACAGTGGCAGGGCCACCATCCCTTGTGCACAGTCTGCACCCAGGGGATGTCCTGGGGGTGGACATCTCAGGAGCGACATCCCTCAGTCGTGCCTGACTTGCCTGGCTTTTCCTTGTGGTGCTGACACCTACCTGAGCCCACCATGACCGATGCTGCATCTGCCCCCTGAGCAGATCAGCTGGCTCATCCAGCCTGAGGACCCCATGGGCCTTTCAGGGATCTCAGGGATAGAAGAGGAAGAGGTTTCTAACAGCATTCTGGTTTGGTAGACAGGATCTTCACTGCTATTTCAAGAGGGAACACAGAGAGCTCCTGACGGAGATACCTGGCTTGTCAAATATAATTGCTGTCATTACCATTGTTACTTCCAAACTGAGCAGTGCTGTCAATGCTGTCAATTTGCACTGTGTGTTTTTTAGGGCAAGATGATATAAAATGACTAAATGGAGTCACAGGTTTAGCTTATTGTAAAGCAGTATTTAATTAGATGTTTTGAAACACTACTGGGATGAACATTTTGTACTTCAGATGATGAACTGCCCTGACATCATATGCTCTTCCTCAGCAGGCTCACTACGTGGGAAGCAATATATCCTAAGGAATATATCCTTCTAGGTGTCATTTCAGTACTGCCCTATCTATATTGGTAGAACTGGGATATCAGAGATTTTCTTTATCTAGAAGCCATTGTCTGGCTATGATGAAGTCGACATGCAGCGCAATTCACTGGAATCCTCAGACGCAGGAGCGCAGTATCTCAGCATGGACAGAAGAGACCGGCTGGGTCACAACGTCCCTTTTCATCTCCAGGGAAACCACAACGGAGGTGATTTGTTCACAACGACTTGCACTTCATGTACCTCCAGCTAAAAGACACAACAAAGCATACACCCTACAGCAAATTTAGATTTAGTAATTAAGAGATTGATATCACTAGCATATCAAACACCTGCATCTATATTACCTTGCTGGTGTGAATAATCTCAGATATTCAGAAGAATGAAAAAAATGTAGATGTCAGATTTGAAGTTGAAGGGAAAAATAATTCTTCAGCCACTGCAAGCAGCCAGGAGAAGCCCTGAAATAATGGTATGGTATAATCGTATTATACAAAGACGATTAAGAACTGCAGATTGCTCCTGCTGCCCTCACTGTCATTGCACCAGCAAGGCAACTACATAAGAACTCATGACTGAACTTGAAATGATGCTGCCACTTTCCCAAATGAAGATATGTATCCTTCTTGTTGGTCTTTTTGTCTCTACCCTGGTAGTGATTCTGTCAGTTGTTAAACAAATGATGAAAAAATAGAATAGAAGAATGAATTTGTTCTTAGATGCTTTGGGACATCTTACAGAAATTCCTGTCATTTTCACTATTTTTTTTTTTAATTGCTAATCAGGTAACTATCTTTTTAGGTTACAGAATGTGTTTACTTGATTCACTCATGTTCTATGCAGACTCTTACATCTTCAACTATTCCATCTCCCATGTTAGACCAGTTCCTCTTTATGTAAGATCTGGAGGATTATTTCTTTACAGATGCTCTAACTTTTTCATGTGTAAAACATGTTTGGAATGATTTCTATTCAAAACCAAAAACTTCTATTAGTTTAGAGCTTATGGAACAAGTCATAATTTGTGTGAATTCTCAACCAGTTCAATAAATCTGTTAATTGAATGTCATTTAGTTTTATTTCTTAAAGATGCATAACTATTTAAAGGTATCTAAGCTGATAGCTATCTAAAATCTGCTTCAACAGGTAGATGTGTGATATTAAGGAATGTTTTAAATCACAGTTGCCAAAATAAAATCATGAAAATAGTACTCATTTGCACCAGAGTTGATGGCAACCTATTGCGCTAAGAAGAAATATGAACATAAAAGCCTCAAGAATGACGCTACTCTAGAAATATTGTAGAAAAGGAAAGAATCTCATTAACTTCAGTGACAACTCAGTTAGGTTGTGTATCCTTTATAGCCCCTAGAAATAAACATAAAACTGTCAATAACAACCTCTCAACTACTGAGTCATGACAAAAGATGTGGCATTTTGTAGGGAAACTCAAGAGATAACTTGACTACAACATTCATGCTTTATTTCCATAAAATGTATACATAATAAAGCAACATATATACAAATATGGTTTGTATATTACTTTTCGGTCTTTGTCTTCAGAAACTCTACAATTTAAATATTGAGTCAATATACATAACGAAATGTGTATATATATAAATAAAGTATATGTATGTTATACATACAAAGTTACTTATATTGCAGAACATTTGAAGCTATAGCTTTTAATGTGCTGTATTTTTGAGTCTGAGGCCTAATTCCAGATGTTCTTGGAATATGTAGAAAGGAAACTTTTTGATTATATTTTTGTAATATTGGCAAAAGAAGATGGCAGGGTAGTAAAAATGAAAATTTCCGTTACTCTAATAGTTAAAAGTGATGAAGGCTTTGAAATATAATTTCATAATAAAAAACAGATAAGGATTCTACACTCCAGCACTGTGAGCAGTTCCCTTAGTTACAGTGGAGTAAAATCACCATGAAAGAATACATAATAAGAACTAAATAGTAACATAAAACCACAACAGCCTCAGGGGATAAAAGTCTCTGATTACAAAAAAAAGGTTCAACTATTCATAGGAAAGGTGTAGCAGATCTGAACCCTAATCGTAGAAACCATGCATGAGCCAGACAGTAAACACCCATATTTGCTCCTCTCTTGGTATTTGCAAAATGTTTTGTTTTGTTTTGTTACTCTTTTTTTAACTCCTTCTGATTTTAGCACACTCTAAATGACACTAATGTGGATCAACACTGGTCCTGTACTTCATTACTAGGAGGGTGTAGATGTCCAAAGTCTACAACAAAACTTAGCAAAGTTTTACCAATATCAGCCTCTTTCTAATTGCCTGTGTGGGTACTGGCTCACTCCAACTCCATGTAAGACTACATAGCTGGGCTAGCTAAATGAGAATTTTCTGAGGAAAATTGCTGAAATAGGAGATAAGAAAGGAAGTGAAGGGAAGGAGACAGGTACACAAGAGAGAAATAGGCAGAGGAGGAATAGCAGCAGGAAAATAAAATTCATGTCCCAGGTAGAGTTACAATTCTGCTGTTACTGGTGGAAGTTGTAATGGCAGATGTCCCTCTTCCCACCATTCAAGAGCACTTTTAAGGACAATTATGTTGATACTTTAATAGAAATCAAAAGAACAACAGCTAGGAATCCTTCCCTTTTTCAAGCTCTATTTTCTCCTGGCATATTTTCAGTTCTTCAACCCCAAAGACTTCAAAGATTTTTAAAGAGATGTGATGTTTTGAATAGAGCATCATTTCATTCATCAGTTTAATATCATTTTCAGTATCTCCATTTGCATTTACTGATTTTTGAACCCACTCTCCATTTCTTAGCAAAGATGATTGAATTGCATTATCAGGCTATTTTCCTGGATTAATTCAGACTTTCCATCTTTTGCTGGTTCTTATAAAGAGTCTTATAACAAGCTTAAATGGATTTTATAGAATCTGATTGGAGTCGGCATGTATGTAAGGTGTGGGTGCCTGAACTATCAGCAGGGTCACTGTTAAAATCAAACAGTTCAGTCTCAAATATTTCATATTCTGGGGCTTCTTTGTCTCTAATGACCATTGTTCTGCCTGTCTGATGTGTTCTTGGACAAACGAGAAATTTTGGTGCTTTCTTTTGTTAAAGACTGGGGAATCATTGCCTGATCTTCAATAACATGTGTCTGGGCTGGAAACCTCATAAACTTCTGCAAGGCTGTGTTGCTATTAAGGATTTTGTTTTCTCTTATAGAGAAGACCAAGCGTAACCATCTGATTTGATGTGCATGCTCCTCTGTTTAGCTGCAGTGGCTTTGATTCTCCATAAGGTCTTTTGTATAATACCTATGGCCACTTTCTACAAATCTCATTCCACAATGGATGGTTTCCTTCATGTGGCAAATCAGAATCACTTCGTTAAGGGTTATTTGTCAAAGATTTCAATAATCTCTCTTCTAGAGTTTTTGACTATGGTCTTGATGATAAGCTGTTTTGTATTATGGACTCAGATTGTTCTACATTCTCCTCCTCATTTTTCTGAATAAAAGGTTTTTTTTCTTCAGGTTTAGAGCAACCTCAAACTCTTCCATAGATTGGCCTTCTTCTACACTCTGTTTAAACAAACACTTCACTCAGATGTTTCATTTTTATATGGCATGCAGATCTGTTCCTCTTTCTTAAGTACAGCTTTGTAGTTAGCCTTCTCTCTCAGAAAAAAAATGAAAATTGATGAACATAAGTGCCTCAGAAATGCTTTCCTCAGAAGGTGGTCTTTTTCTGGACCCCTCTGCTGGCAGATACAGAATGAAATGCTATTTAAATCCTTTCCTAAAGTTTCTTCTTCTCTGGAGACTTTTAACTTGGTGGTGGTCATAAAGGGAGGGGAGAAAGCTGAAGGTGTGTTTAATCGAGGTCTTATTTTTCTCATATAAGATATTTGGTGTGTAAGGCAGGGAGTTCCTGCTGTTATAGATATACAGTTACCATCAGTGATTACAAGAAATCTGCTTTATTCGGTGTTCAGCATCTGCACTTAAGGTTAAAAATAGTGTTTCTGTGTGTGTTCCAGGTTGGAGTACAGTGCAGAGGTACGGAGGCTGCTCAGGTAATGCAAGAGATCGCAAGCTGCCTTGGGGTAATTAACCTGCTTCTTGCTGGCTTCAAAAGAAGACAGAAAGCTCAGGGGTGGTATTTCTCACCCACAAATGGCCTTAAGTACTGCAGATGTGAAGACCAGAGGGAAATCTTCACGGAGGTAAATAAGATAATGAAGAGAACGTAATGTGAGTTTGTTAGGAATTATTCATGACAAGCTAATCTGTTTGGTAGTTATCATAATGAATGAAAGACCTTTACCCGTGCTATTTTCTTTTATGTGGAACTTTTCCCCAAAAAAGCTCAGAAATGTGGTAGAGAAGCTGCTGTATTTAGACTCCAGTCTCTTCTTGCGACTTAATTTTTGTTCATTGTCAAGTCATACTGATGTATGAGGGACCTGTACATGAGGGGGAGACAGTGCTGCTTAGAGCTTTCATTATTTACTTTTCATTAAAGACTAGTAGTCTGAGAGGAGCTGTAAATATTTTGGAGAAGAGTGTTTATAAATACTGTATGGGGGACAACTGTAGAAAAAGACTGAAGTCAATCAAGCAAGGTTTCAAATGCGGACATAAGATATTTCACATAAGAAAGAATGAATATAGAATGTGGGAAATCTTTTAGGATGTATGAATATAAGCCATTGAGAAGTGTCTGGGGAATTACAGTAGATGGTGATTTAAGTACAAGTCATTAAACAATTCAGCACTAATGAGAAAAATAGCTACTATTGTATTTCATTGTACTACCAAGGCTATTATATGTGAAATAAGTGTTCTTAGCTTGCTGTAGTCAACACATCATTTGCAGTACTGTGTTCAGTCCTGGGCAACACATTTTTAAAAAGACCCAGACAAGCTGGAGACAGATCAAAGGAGAATAGCTAGAGTGACAGATGTTTTGGAAACCAAGATCTATGTGGAAAGGAGTGAGAATATGCAATGCAGAGATGACTGATGGGAGCATGGGACCTAACTTGTACATATCAAAATGGTATTACAGGATGGGGTAGCATCCCATGTTAATCCAGGAAGATGAAAGTAGTAGTTATGGACAGAGCAGCACTGAAAATGTAAGTTGAGCAGTGAAGCTTTGTTAGATGAGTGGAACAAGGAAGGAAGCTGCCAAGCCAGCCATACGAAACTGCTGTTGTGGAAAGCATTTCCAGCTAGAATAACTGTCCATCCAGCAAGGACTTGAAAAATGGGCTAAAAAATATTTCTCCAAAGGTGTAGGTGAAGAGGTTACACAGTCCACAAACCCTGCCAGTTTCTAAAGCTTACTTGGAAATGGCTTTCCCCTTCTCATTTCGCATTTTCTATACTTCTGTCCTCTCCCTGCTTCTGTTATAGGAAGATCTGCATGGTCCCAGCTGTGTTGCACCAGCAAACTCCTGGTTTAAAATCTGAGTAGGTGAAACTCTTCTAGACTACCTGCATAATATCCCCCTGAATAAAACATGCAGACGTAGCAACTGGATTTTGGCACTGAAAATGCTTTACAAAACGCTGATAGGTTAACTTGCATCAGGTCAGTCAACTAGGGAGACTTGGGATAAAACTCTTCACAAGTAGAAACAATGTGATGAAATAGCTTAAGGAGCTGCCAGTTTTCCAGAGAGTGTTTTGGCTCCTGCACCTTGCATCTTTTCCTCAAACATTCGGAACACTTGGATAAAAGGAAAATGTTTAATAGGAAAAATTGGGTGACAAATATTCAGATGATGCAAATCAGTACTGTGAAAGAACAATACTACTCTTGTCTGTTCACGATCTTGCCCGTTCTTGGCAGTGTTATCCGACCGAAATGTGTTATTTTTCACTTTTACAAGATTAAAGCCTTCCTGAATCAGAATACCCTAACCCTATGTTTCTAACGTTCTTCTCTAACTTTAATGGAACTGTAAAAGTTTTTTGAGGGATAAAAACTGACCATCCACAGCTGAGTGCCAAAAACAAAAGGAAGTCTCAAGACATTTGAAAAAGGCATTTTGATTATTTTTGAGATAAAAGAACACAAATAATAATAAAAAGTTCAAGGCATTTTATGAGCACTTTTCATTGACATCTATAACTTCAAAGCATTTTGAGATATTTTATTATTTAAATTTCCAGGTCAATAGTCAGGAAGGTGAATCATACTATGTTTGAAATACTAAAAAAGAAAGAAAAGACTTATAATAAAACACTCAGAATCGTTCATGTGCATGTGCAGACATATTTAAATTTACCCGAAAGTTTTGAGTGTTTTTTTGGCCTACTCAGAGGATCTATCAATGCCAGCACTGGTGTAGTCTAAACACCATAAATTGTGTTCTGTTCAGCTACATTAAAGTCACTTTACTGCAGCTTTAATGAGTGAACTCTTTTTGTTACTGCCAGGGATACATTACTTTCTCTTGCAGGGTTTCACTTAGGCTTTGGGGATATGTTCTTTTGCTAGTCAATTATGCTGAGTACGTGGACTCCCTGAGGGTAAATAAGACTTCACACCTGACTCCTCTTTTGCACTGGCAGTATGGCAAGTGCAAATAATTACTGGTGTTACTGCTTTCCTCTCTTTTGCTACATTGCCAGGCTACTGTCAGATGCAACACACAGACATTAAGATGGCTAAGGGAAAAGTGGGATGTCCTGCACATGTGTAAATTGAGGCTGTCCTCTCTGCTCGCAGAATTTACCAGGTGGGTCTGCAGTGGGTCTCTGTGGATGGGCAGGTTGGGAGCTGTATCTCGTCACCAGGGGCACTCCAAGCAGCTGTTTGCCGTGGAAAGAGGGGTGTTGTTGGGTGACTTTCTGCTGTCCCAGTAGAGATGGTATCAACTTCTGTGGGAAGAGTACTGGTACGCAGGCCGGTCTGATCACGTCCATGCTGCTTGGTGACTTGCTGGCGAGTGCTGTAGCCAGGCCAATCATGAGGCGAATCTGAGTGCCAGAAAATTGTCATCTGCTGCTGCCATGGAAGTGCTGCTCTGTTTTCCCTCAGTCCAGTTGTGCAACATGAAGTAACGTTTGCTCACAAGACTGTTGTTTTTGTTTTATCTTGTGTTCTCATTCCTTTTTGTGTCTTTCATGACCTCAGTATTTCTTTAGTGGAGGTATCTTTCTGACCTTCTCCTGAGCCTTGTACACTCCTGCTTCAGTACCTGGACAGAAAGGAGCCATCACCTAGACATTCCTCAGAATAATTTTGTGCCTGTCATGCTGGGAGTTATCCTCCTGTAGCTGTACATACAAAGCTGAGACAGATACACAAGTCTTTAGATTTGAAGCATCGTTTTTAGAGTGGCTTCATTTGTTTCAAGCCATTATATTAGATCCAGGGGGAAAAATCCTACTGCATGCATGGACACAGTTGTCATACAGACATCACAGAATGTTTGGTAGTTGGCTTAAATCAAGCAATCTAGATGAGCCACAGCCTTTACTCTATGAGGAAGGTTATCCATACAGAAATGAAATGTTAGTAATAACAGTTTGTACGTGGAGTTTTATTTTTCATTGTAGTCACTGGCTGGGGAAGCTGATCACTGCTTCCCAAGAAACATTTTATTCATTTTCTGGTTGAATTTTTGTCAGCATCCCAGTTCAGCTTAGAGATTTTGTGCTGATGGTAATTAGTTTCAGCTGATACTCACTGGCAGTCATTTCTCCAAATCAGTGAAAACAAACAGAAGTACATTAGCACTTTTAAAAAGGTGTACCATTTTAGGGTTTCTAGAAGGTGAGAAAACAATACACATGAAAAATACACCAAGACATCAAATCTGTATATCAAACACCATAAAGAAGAACAACAGGAAAATATTACAGGCTGTTTTCAATCTCATCTAGCTGAGTTCTAGCTGAGGCAATTATATCTTCTGCATGAATATCTTTTGATGGGGGAAAAAATCCTTCCATATTAGGGACTGTAGCTGACAGCTTAAAGCTTTTGCAATGGGAACTGAGAAGAGTTCTGGATGTTAATAGAAGCTTTTACTGATAATGAATTTAAGTTCATGAATGCTAGAAGTATGTTATTTCTGGTGTAAGGTTAAAAAGAGCATAATATGGTATTCATTAAACTGTATAGCCAAAAATAACATCTGTCTTTCATGAATAGGGATAAGATCTCATTTTATATCTCTTCTCATTTGAAAACAGTATTTTTGCTAGAAAATTATTTAGAAAAAGAAATATTAAACATCCCAGTAATATGACCGCACCATTTTAGCACAAAATGGTTAATATATATAAACGTTGGCTGAACTTGGTTACAATAACTTTGGAAACTTTAATCATGATTCTGACTGATCAAGCAAACCTTTGGTTTTCCAGGAAGCCATTGGGTATATGCCATTTATACTGGATCACTGCTTCACTGGTATCTTTGGTTTCTGTGGAACATAGTTCAACTACTAGGACATAAATTCAGGCTGCTACTGTACAGGCTTGAGTCTGTAAAGAACTGATAGCCTTTGGGGAGGTTCTTAACACCTTAGACTTCTCTGGCTTAGTGATTGGAACACGTTTCTACCATCACTGGTAGGTACAGATAGATTTTATTTTTTTTTTTCAAATTCACAGCTTTAGGTTGCCAAGACTTAATTCATAAATTCATCTAGAATTCAGCAATGTTTTTTAGGAAAAATAACATTTTAGAAAAGGGTTGAAATGCTTCAGCCTGATATTCCTGATGAAGAGAATTTCAATAGTTGGCAGTGTTCCACTTAGAAATATGCACAGATTTACTCCTACCAGTGCCCCATTCCTGCAAAGGGTAGCTTTACCTCCCCTTACAAAATTCTGCATGACTTGAAAGACTTTTCTGTTTGGCTGGGTAAAAGCAGAAGTTTTGTCTCAGGCTCGTAGTTGCTTAGGCTGAAGTTTTTTTCATTAATTAAATAATTAATTTATTTATTCTGCTTCCCCCAGTTCTTTTCAAACTCTTTTCCTTACTGGCACAAGATTGCCATGGGCCCAGGCCCAGCTGCCATAATCTGATCAAGGTAGATGGACTCTTATGAACTCTTGTGTACACCTGAATTTTAGCACTATAATGATAATGAGACATTGGGGTGGCATAGGTGCCTCGATGCTTTTTGCTCTTTCCAAGACAACTCTCATGCTATCATGTTTTTAAGACCAATGTTATCTCTTTACATGGCATTCTAGATAAGGTTTTCCAGGGTTGCTGTTTTAAAGACCAGCCTGGTTATCCTAGTGAAAACAAGCTCTTTAAAAGTGGTTGTAGATTTAGCCGCTGTGCTTCTGCCATGCCAGATCTGATGAATGTGTGTGAAACAATGTACAATAAAAATGACGGATAGTGAATGTCACATTCTAAGTATGCATTTTTCATGGTTCAAGTCAAAAATTCATTAATCAATAGTAAACACATTTCCTGTTTGGAACACCTGTTACAATTAATCCTGGGTAATTAGATGTTTAATTTTTTAACTAAAAACAACAGCAACATGGGCATTACATGTCTCCAAGCGGGTTTTTATTTTGATATCACACAAATCCTTGTGGTTTTGATTAAGAGTTTGCAAACCGTATAGCACCTCCATCTCTTAGGTCAGAGAATTTGGCTGTTATAGGAAAAAGAAGACCTAAAGAAAACTTAAACACAGGTTATTTTGATTTTTTTTTTTCAATTTAACTAGCCTGCAGTGGTTTAGATATTAATGTTGCAAAATAAGGTTCTGGGTGGATAGTGTTTTGTAATGTTGGCATCCATTTGTAAAAAGCATATTGTGATTTAAAAGTGCTTATTCTAAGTGGAATATTGTAGACATATGTTTCTATTTT
>JAWLRI010000673.1:2648259-2696946 GCA_034781795.1 Crypturellus tataupa
ACTCATTTGCATTATAAAATTAAGCATCAGGGTGAAAGTGAACCTTTCTGAATGCTAGGAAGAAGGGAGACCTTGCAAGGCTTCCTCAGGGATCTTTAACCATGAGAATTAAAATGTCTGTCTGTAGAAGTAAGGGTGTCTGGCAGCTCTCTGTACACCACAGGTGAGGAGCTGAGCGCAAAGCAGTTGTACTTGGCTTTTCTGCTTTCTGAGCAGAGGAAATGCTCCTATGACTAGATCTGCAGCTATTAAACACTCACTTTCTCTCTCAGTATCCCTGTCTGTGGAATATACTGTTTCTGTTCTCAGGAGCACACACTTTCCCACCCTAATCAACAACGCCACAGTCGTCTGAAGCTCTTAATGATTGACAGCTAGTGTCTGGGAACAAGATGATTTCAGGACATTCAGAAGGATAAATTTATCCAGCAATATGTTCTGCTGTTCTCTGATAGAAATGAAAGCAAACCCAGTATATTTTGTTGCTGTTGGAAATCATACTAGACACAGTTTGGCTGATCTTTTTTTCTTCTCAAATAAAAATAGACTCTTCATTTTACTCTGTCAATGAAACCCTTTCTGTCCAACCATTCCATCTGCTACACCAACATAATGTACACCATTGGTTTGATCATTTCTATTACCTGTGTTGACTAAATATCTGTTTTGAGATCTTTAGTCTTTTCCACTGAGATATGCTCTTGGAAAATAAAATCTCAAACATTAGATACAAACATTATTTTGCTGACATATAGCTTAATGATATGCATGTGTAGTACATATTTTTTTTTAAGGGAGAAGATTCACATGTGCTGAGTTCTGAAGCCTACTATAGAAAGGCCGTAGTTCTGTGCTTTGGTGGTCCAGGTTCAAATAACTATGTTTAAATCATCTTCATTTTTGATTCTGATTTTAAGGAGTGGTTGTATTGACTTTTGATCTTGCATCTCATTAAATACAGATCTAGTCTTGGCTTTTAGACACATGTGGAAAGCAATAGGGTTTGGAAGGCTTTTAAGTTAGCCAGAAGGATGCAGACATTTCTGGAAACAGTTGCAAGCAAAGCGTGAGGCTAAATTGTAAAACCCAGCTGACCTTGTCACAACTAAATGTCTTTCTCCTCCCCCCCCTTAAATAGACTGTGATAGATTAGCATAAGCCAAAAATCTTATTCTAACCTCGCAACTTACTTGAATTTGTAGCTGGGATCAAATACAGAGGATCAAACACAAAACACTTCAAGAAAGAGATTGAATTCCACCATTTCTTGAAATCAGATGAGAATAGTAATGATTCTATTTTTCCACCTACATTAAAAGGTTATTTATAATGCTGTTCCATATAGATTAATTTGGTTATGTGCCTATTTTCACAGAGTATTTGCTGATGTAAACCGCAGTATGCAGACTGGTTAAATACAAATAAAATACAATTGAAATTTTGAAAAACAAACTTCTTATTTTGTTAACTAAGGTTATGCTGTCCCCCAAGGAAGTAGGAGACAATCACAAACAGTATACTGCCTACAAACACAAGAAAGGAAAACAGCAGAGCAATGGTTGTAAGCATCATTATGACTGCACGAGTTTTTAGTCCATAATTTTTGAAAGGAATTCTTCTATCTTCTAAAAATGTGACTGGAGTGAAGCAGTAACTTGGAGACTCAGAATCTCAGTTTCATAGTATTATTTGCTTTAAAATAGTTTTCCAACATTTTGCTCTAAAAAATATCTATTACTGAAATGCACATATACATGACACTTTCCCTTTTTGTTACTTTTCTCCACTGCTATCAGGCAACAGATGAACAATGAACGGAAACTTCTTCCTTAGAAGCAGGTTCTTTAGAAGCAGCTTTCTTTTCGACAGGACCCAAACAGGGTTTCTTAGAAACCTTTGTGCCTTCTCGTGCATTAGCTTTATTCATCGGGTATGCCCAATGTAATACAATATCTTGAAACTCAGTGGAAATCTCAGATAATACATTTTTTTCCTTACAGAGTATCATTTCTTTTTCAATTGACACACTTTCTCCTTGTGATTTGTTTTCATTTATTTACACTTTGAAATGTGAGTATCCACATTTAATACTCTAATTGCATCTTTGTTTTCCTGGTCACAAAAGACATCACATAGCCATCATAGTAGAAAAACAGATGTCTTGTCTCATGCCTCCTGCCAGATCTGTGCATGTCTTGGTTAGACACAGAGATGCCTTTCTCAGAGGAGATCGCTAATCACCCGTAGAGACTCAGTCAGGTCCTACCTGCTCAGACTGAGACCCAATTAAGAAGTATGTCAGCAATGAATCTACATTTTTTAATAAATGTAAGGTATGATCCTTGTGTTTTGCATTTCAGTATAAATTTCAAACAAGAGGAAGTGGTTCCAGCTACATTATACACCCTGTAAATGCTAATACGCTTGATTCTGATTTCAAGAAGATTTTTGTAACGTCAAGAATTGCAGTAAGGTCTGCCTCTAAAATATTGGTCTTGCACTTGTGAAATACCCCTGCGAACTACACCATTCAGCACTGTACAAAATGAAACAGCACTTTTTCAGCCTGAGCAAGGAAAGTTTCCCTTTCCTTTCAGACAGCACAGAATTGTCAGGCTGCTGAAGTGGTTAAAAGCACTGCAGGTGCCTTAAAACCCTGCTCTGCTGGCAAGGAAGTGACCTTCATTTCACTGGAACATTCTTAAGAACAAAGATATATCTAGTTATGAAATGCTGTTTTTTTGTAATCTGTTTGTATAATCTATTGTGTTTAATAACTGTTTGCAGTTAAGGAAATATATCTAGCTTTCTAGTATGCGTCAACAAAATCCACAGTATTTAATTTTCTCAGGAAGTTAATCTTCCTGGGACACATTTCTTTGTGGTGAATGGTCTGCTCCTGTCTTGTGGGCTCTGGTTTACTCATGGGCTGTGTTTGGGAACCTTTTGCTTACTTCCAGGCCTCCAGAGCACGCAGCTGATCGCATCTCTGGTGTGCTTGTGAAACCAAATTCAAAGAGTCACAGTTCAGTGCTAGCGCAGAATAGAATTTTGTTTTGTGGTGCTCGTTGTTATCCGAGATCTCTGAAGTCTTTTCTGTAATGGATAGGTGCAGCCACACATACATCGCCTCGTGCATGGCAGCACCTCCCACTGCCCAGTGCTAACGAGGGAAAATGGTGATACCTGCATCTCATTGCAAGGGCTACAGTGCTTCTCCACAGTAATGACGGCTTCCCCATTCACCAGGATGAGTTCAGATCAGTGTAAACTGCTGTCTGCTCAGGACAAAGAGACCATTCTCAGCCCTTCCATAAGTGGTCCAGACTGTGCATCTTGCCTGCTCAGTTAGGTAGCTGCATCAGGGCTCCGGTTACATGCCTGCTTGTGGAGACCAAGACTGGAAACCTGAATGAAAGCTCAGATATTTTTCAGATTCTGCTTTGTAGCATCCCACCTCTTCAAATGAAGGCTGCCCAATGGAAGACTCTGAGGCTTAGCTGCCTATCTCCATCTCCTTGTGACAGGACTGTAATGCGTTTTAAGAGTTGAAAGACTTTGATGAATAGAACTTCTGACATCATCTGCAGAGGAAGAGAAGCATGGTCAGCACCTGCCTGCATCATTTATGGGACCTGGACTGTTTCTTAACATAGTTCAGCACACTCGCTAAAGTTTTCTTGCTTCACATTGCATTTCTCCATGTTCTGGCTGTAAATCTGTGCGCCAAGACTCGGTGCATCTGAATGCCTTAGGAAGGAGGGATTCTGCAAGGTAGGCTTTGGGATGTATCACTTTACTGGAGTATATTGGTGGTGGATTCTAGTTTAGTCTAGGTAGCAAGGAGAGGGCAGAAATCTCCATTATAGAGATCATAAACTTTACCTTTGTGAGTAGGGTTGAGGTCAAAGGGTATTGCTTTGCTTCTACAGGGATACAGAAATCCACAATTTCACAATTGTCATGACAATTAAAGTAGTGACAATAAAGAAGAATTTTGCTACAAAATCTTAGCTGTGTTGATAATAGTGGTGTAGAGACAACTTTCTAGTAAGATATTCTGGCTACATCTACATAGTAAATTAAATCTTGCCAGTGACCATCTATATTTAAAAATATATTGCCCAGGTCAGCTCCCCTGAGCCCTGTATGTGTTTTGGAAGTTAATATAAGCAAAGATTAACAGTGGGTAGTTTGGAGGCAAAGTGAGTTTGCCCATGCTCATTTAATTTCAAATCAGCTGGACTCAGCTTAGAGGATGGTCCCAGGAACATTTAATTGTCTTTTATATATATATATATATATATATAGCCTTGCAGCCCAACCATGGCACATCAGATGAAGTTCTAGTGGAGCTACTGAATACCTGAGAACCTGGTAGTGATTAGGTGATGGTCATTTTTAACAAGCCAATTGCCCCTGTAATCTCTGCCTTTGTCTTTATGTATGTATATGTTAGTATTTACTAGGTACAGAATACATTACTTCAGATGTATGTGTGTATATATAGATATGCATATATATATATATGCTTTTGCATGTGTTTATAAAAGACATGTTTAAAATCACATTTTTCTCTGTTTTCCTTTGTGCTCCCAGGAATTCCCAAGTATTTGAGAAAGTGAAAGAACCACCGCTAACATACAATTTTATTATCATTATCCAAAGCAAAAATTAACTGAGCAGAGGAAACCTTAATTGTCCTGGAGGGAGGGAGTCCTGGACAATTGCTTTATTTATATTACAAAATAATACTTGTTGTGGCCATGGATTTTGCAGAGTGTGCTGCACAAATGTGGGTAGTCCTGCAGTGAGGAATGAGGAAAGTGGGTAGTTCAGTGCAGTGAGGTGATAGTGTTTTACAGTTGATCTCTGGGGGACAGTGAAGCTGGAAATTTCAAGTGGCAGGGACCTAATTCTCTTCCAAGGGTCCATTATTGGGATACTAGTTGTTTCCTTCCTGCTTTGAGGAGAAACTGACCCGTCAAAATTCTTTTTGGAGCACAAGCACAAGCCAGCACCCGTGCTGGAGCCCAGCACAGCCCTATTGGAAATGATGAGAGTCTGCCTAGAGATGCCACGCAGTGCTTTGGATGCAGGAATCAGTGTCAGTCGCTTAGGAAAGTTATTCATCCTTTGTGTTTCCTTTCAATGTGATTTACCTGTTTTGACTGAACTGTCCCAAGAGTCCTAGAACAGTATTGATTCTGCTGTAAATTAGTTATTAAGATGCATATGAAAGTATTTTCTTCATCTTGGGATACTGAAGAGATCCCTAAAACCCCAAATCTTTTGTCAGTCAAGCTCACAGGCTTTATGAATGCCTAATCCCTAACCATTCCCGGGATGAGCATAAAACAGAAATCTGTCCCTCACTACAGGGTTTAGAAAGTCCATTTCTGTAAACTTCTGATGGTAGACTAACAAAATAGCCTCTCGTGGTCACATATACTTCTGTTCTCAGATACGTCTAAAACCATTTCCTTTGATTTCTCTTGATTGCCATCAATATGCCCACACTGTCCTTGACGAAAGAAGGCGTCCCATTACCCTGTCTGGTAACTACCTGACTGCTAAGCTGCTCTGTCTGAATACCAGGGTGTGTCTCAAGCTGCAGTTTTTGGGTTGCTTTGCAGTATCACCAGATTCAGGACCATTCACAACAGCTGTATGGCAGATTGCTTGGACTGGTGTCCAGTTAAAGCAGGATTGGCTGCAAATTCTTACATTCTCCTTTATCTGTGTCATTTTATTTTGCTGAAAACTATTAGGACCTTGCCATATAGGGTGCCGCCTCCCTCTTCAAGTCCTCCACTTCAAGATGTGTTTTTAACTGTATTTATGTACTCTGTGTATGGACATCTCACCTGGTTTGCCTACGTAGAAAAGAGGCATCCAGTCTTAGCTAGTAGTCAGGCTCCCTCTATAGACAGTACCAGATATCTGCTTTAAGGAGATTGATTTCTTTTGGAAGTACCTACCCACCTACGTAAATCAAATGCCCTAGATGACTACCACAGATTTAGCAGAGGAGGAAAGAGAAATCTTAATTTAATTGTTTTAATAGGTCCAAAATCTAGGATATTAATCAGGCATAGCTTACAGTCTGCAAAACTCTAAGAGATGCTTAGCCTCTTGACTTCATTAGGGTAGGAGGTAAAAAAGCATTTCTCTGGTATATATCACTTTTGTAATTGAACTCACCAGAAAAAAATCCCAGAAAAGGCTGTTGAGGGAGTTTTACTTTCATTTACCAGATGGAATATTGAGATTCATATACTACAGGTTGTTTAAAGCCCCACTGTAAGCCTGTGAGTAGTTAAATTACAGCCCAGATCTTCTCCCCTCCAAGTGCTGTGGTCAGGAGCACAGGCAGCCCAGTCTACAGGCAGATGCTGGGCAGCTGTGACCACATCACAGGCTGGGGCACCGCATGCCAGAGCAGGCAGCAGGAATGGGGAGGAGAGGCCATTGACCCCCAGACTGCGAAGAAGATTCCAAGAATTCCAGAAAAATAGAATATTCCAAGGAACTGGCTTTAAAAGACCTTTACTGAAATTATTAATTTTGGTGAGGGAGCAAATTAACATTATTTAGTTTTACCTAGGCAGGTCTGATACTGTCCTATGGTCAGTTCTAGCTGTATATATAATAAGTAATTTCCTTCTGTTACCTCTGACGTATAGCCTTCAAATCTTGTACCATTGACATCTATTTTCAGTTTCAAGTGAAAAGCCTTAAATTATACAGCACTTTACAAAACATCTCCAGAAGTTTGTGAGCTTTATTATTTAAAAGGTGGCAAATTCTCAGTGTGCTCCGGAATAAATCTGCATCTGTGTGTCTAATCAAAGCTATCTGTCCTGTTCCATACTGCTGAATACAGAATTGTCATAGAGCTCAGTAAAACTTTTTTTGAGAGTGAATTTTTGTGACTGTTCTTGTAAATCTGGCCTCTGGATTTTGTGGAAGGTGGTCCTAAGTACCCCCAAAGAAGGAACACATGACAGTAACCATAGATGAATACAAACATCAATATTCCTATAATATGATGAAGCCATAATATTTGATTAGAAGAAGTTTCCTGTGGGTCTGTCTAGTAAAAGTGCAGACATTAAATGGAATTTCTGTGAAACCTAAAAGAAGCTGTTGTAATATTTTAGGTAATTTTGAAAATATGATATAGGAATCTATTTTGTTCCTCCTTTGAATGGGAGTACCTATAGCTCTCACTTCAGAAAATCATTTGTGAAAAAGTCCTTTTCCTAATCCAGCTCTTTCAGTCCATGTCAGCATTTGTTACTCTGTAGTGTTTGATATGCCTGCACTGACTTTAAACCTGTCCAAGGAGCTAGTTAAATATAGAGACTATTGGGTTAGATACAGGTCTGCCTGATAGTGATATTTGACTGCCAGCTATAACTGAGATGGTAAATTTAGATGCAGATCAAGGATAGTTTCATAGACTGTGGTCACTTCAATAAGGGCTATCTGGGAGTGGAGAGGAGATTGCTGCTTAAGGAATGGGGATGACACAGTAGCTATAATGCATTGCCCAATAACTGAATGAAAATGTCCTCTTCTTTTAGTGCTTTATCAAGGGTTAATCTGCTTTCACCCGATGGCTCATTGGAGTGGCATGGTTAAGGTATATTAATTTCCAGAGCCAACTGAGCACAGAAAAGTGCCATGGACCCCCATCAATGCCTTCAACCCTTCTGCCTGAGCAGCCAGTTGCCGACTGATATTAAGGGCTGCCTTTTTATCCAAGCCTAAACTCATGCCTCTAGATCCTCTAGCGAGCTTTGCTGCCTGTGAACATATGTGTGCATACATATGCATCTGCTTTTAGCAAAGACATCCTTTAAATTCCCCACAGAACTGTAGTCAGCCCAGGTTTTAAATATTGAGAGGTTTAGCTCTGTTTCCCTCTCTCTACTGCCCTCCCCTTGAAAAAACCTGTACATTCCTCCATTACATCAGCGTTCAGGATTCCTAGAATAATGAGTAACAATTGTATCAGATTGTCTGAGCACAGGCCAAACCAAATTCATGAAACAATTAGAAGTGCAAAACCAAAACTTTTCACATGTCAAATAAAAATACCCCATTCAGGCAACGAGGTAAAAATACCTACTCTGAGCTTTACTTTGCAGAAAAGAAAATGAAAAGGTCACTAAAAAATATAGATTCTGTAGAAATTTAAAACACTTATTAACCTGAAGCATGTAAATAGCCCAATTGGTTTTGGAAAAATTAACTTCAGTTATTTGCTTAAATTTTTTGCTGGAGGGAATCAGGAAACTGTGTCCTGCAAGACAGAGCATTTCCTAAATCTTTGTTAGGTCTCTCAATGACACTTTTAAGGTCATTTCATTAGAATTTTGTGCTAAGGTCCATGCAGAATAGTCACAAAATTGCAGAGATTTTAGGTAGGGTAGGTGTATGGTGAGCATGTTCAGAAATGTTGTTTTCCTGAGATATTATATCCTTCCAAAGCATATGGCATAAAACCTTATTTGATGGATGTAGGATCAATACATTAAAAATCTAGCAGTCTGGCAACTCCAGAGATGTGGATATCCTTGAATAACCTCTAACAATAGTTCAACTGTTCTTTAAACAAGCAGAGAAGAATGTCAGAGGGCTTAGCTTTGCGCACGCTGGGCCTCCTCCAAGATACCACTTTTAGGCTTCTGAGTCAGTGAGGCCCCTGCTCCCAAGAGGGTCTCATAACACACAGCACAGCTCCCTTGGGCCTCCAGGGCAACCCTGTCAGTGAGGATTTGCATTTGCAGCTATCAGGATGGCAAAGACACAATAAAATACCTAAAGGATTGACATGTAGGGAAACAGTAAAGAAACTCCTAGTTTAGACTTTTTTTTAAAAGGCAAGGACAGGAAGAAAATGATGTAAACAGTGTAAACATCCAAAGAGGTGGACATAGCATGGGTCAAAGATACAGATCCTGCTGCAGGAAGCAGTAATATCTGATGCTGTTTTAATTAGGTAAAAGTCTATGTTCATTTCTACTAGGACATCGACTAGGAGAAAATCATAACACAAATCTCTTTGTCATTTTTTTTTCATATGTCCTTCAGTCAGTACAAGGTTTCCAGTCCCTGAAGTCAACTGGCATGTCAAATTCACAAGAACAACCCATGACATTCTAGAAAATATTGTTGCAAGGTTAACTCACTTTTTATTACTTTGAAGAGGGATGGAAACTAGAGGAAAAAAAGAGAGAAAAAAAAGAAGCAAATAATGGTCAGATACAAATTTAATTTACAAAGACAGATACTGCCAGATTGAGAAAAAAAAAAAAAAAGAGTAAATCAAACTGCTCTACTCTGCCATCTCACTCTAAATCATACAAAGGAGAAATACAAGCAATTTATTTCCTGAAGGTTTTTAATGCTGTGCCTTTTAGATAAGGACTTTGATTCTTGTCGTGTAGTACATTTTCTAACAAATATGAAAGGGAAAGAAGAAATACTGTGCCTAGCACAGTGTGGTACTGTGCCAACCCCAATATCATGCCTTTATTTCTCCGCACTTTTTTTTATAATATCTGGATAATACAGCCACACTGATCACATAGTTATGGTTCTGGCATATAAAGCTCCAGACACAGGATAAAGTTATGTAAATCAAAAGTAGTATATTGTAGATCCACATGAACTCTAAAAGCAATCTATATGCCATTATTCAGTCATATTTTATGAGATTTGTTGAAGTGAATTGCTGTTTATATGTAATGTGCTAGAAAGCTATACCAAATCAAAACATGATTGAGATCAGTAGCATATAGGGCATGCCAGATTAAGATGCTAGATAAGTATACCAAAGAATACTGATTGAAAAGTTAGTGAAAAGGAGCCCTGGGCTTGGCAGTTCCACTGGAGTGTGTTGCTCACAAATGGAGTTTTACTTAGGTGACTCTCAGATACAGAATCCACTGTTTCTATGTGAGAAAAACACATCTTAAAGTAAGATTTGGCTGGGGAGACGATATTAAAATTAAATGATGGCAAATGCCAGCAGTCTGTATTTCATACAAAGAAATCCTAGTAGCATAACCTTCCTGTAGGAAGAACATATAATATACCATAGAGGATTAAGTAAGAGAAACCTAAAATGAAAGCAGAAATCCATGAACAGCCCCCTCAGTCAGAGACTACAATAAAATGTCAACTTGCTTAATAGGCCAGGTCATCTACTGCTTCCAGTAAAGCTCCTAATTCAATTTTTTCTGTCTACAGACTAGCATTCTTGATCAGAGGTCACTGCAGGAGACTAAAAACTCTACCTGAATTAAATTTCTATTACTTAATTATGTTATTCTCAAAGGTGTACGGTTCTGAGTAAGCAAATATGTGAATTTCAATGCATAGCATTCATATAAAATATATAAAACATGAGAAATGACTTAAAAGTGTATAAACCCCTTTCCCCACAGCTTCATGTTAGATTTCCTAGATAGAATTTGGCAGGTATTGAGTGTAATGTCTGCAAATATAAACTGTGATTTAAAAATTGATGAAGATCAGCTAAGATTTCCTGCCTCTGTAGGTTTTTTTATTTTTTTTTATTTTTATTTTTTATTTTTTGTAGATATTCAAGTGAAAGCTTTGCTACAGCAAAAAACTATCAGGGAAGAATTTTAATTAAATTGCCTCCTGAATTTGGATTCAAATGCTTCCCCAGCTGGTTTCCTTCCTATCCCAGTTCGCATGTTCAACTGATTTTAGACTGTTTTCACTCTCAGCTGCTTGGTCCGAGCCACTCTGTCTCCCCCAGTCATTTCCAGTTTCCTCCTTGCTAGTAGTGGTTCTGGCCTTTGGACCTATACCCTTGCTACAAGGGTACTGGGTGGGAAGATGGCAGGTGCAGGTATGCTAAAGAAATAGGCTTATTTTTCCCTGTATTTTAGACTGTTCCGAAGATCACCTAAAGCCTGATGTGTCCTCACTTCATAACAATATGTGTTTGGACAGTCAGCAGTAGAAACATAACGAAAGGTCCAGTTTGCATTGCAAATCCAAGGCATTTAGTATCTTAGGGCTCTACCATTTATTTAAAACTATAATCAATGACTTGACAGTGCCATTACATGTAACACTGTGATCCTGCATCATGAAAAAAACCCTCGTGTAGCAATTTCAAATGACCTGCTTCAGAACATGGTCTGAATATCCATTATTCGATCTCTTTTACAGTATTTGATAATTTTGAAGCCCTTGGAGAATGGGAACTGATTGTGAATACTGCATTTTGGTAGGGCAGGGCATGGTAGCTCAGCTGAAGAATCCATCAAACATCTGGTGATCACTGGATGGAGGGGTCTGCTAGAGACAGGCAATTACTGGGTTCTTACAATTACTATCTGGAGGCTGAGTCACTCAGCTGCAGAATCTGCAACCAGTGCAAGCTCAAGGAGGAGGTTATAAACTAGGGTGGCCAATAACAACTCTATAGGGTTGAGTAAGTGGGATGTGGCTGCTGGGGAAAAGGTGCTTCAGTGCTTTTGGTGGAAGAGTGCAGATTCTTCAGTCCTCATAGAAAGCTTGGCAGGAAATGTGCAAAGAATCTGAAACTGTTGAATGGAAAGGTCTGGTGCAAGGAAGCTGTTGTTGCTTTGCTCAAGCCAGAGCATCCAGGTAGGTATTTTGGAGAGGAGGAGCTAGAAGGGATGTGCTGGGCTGTGCAAGACTGCAGGTGCTACCTTCTGTGCTCTCCGTCTGCAGTTCCCTGAGCTGTCCTAAATGGAGTAAGCTCTTCTGCTTGTGCTCTTGCTGGAAGGATCCTTAAGTGTTTCAGAGGGGCACAGAGGACCCTGTGTCTGCATGCATGTGTGAGCATCAGCTTTCCCAGGTGCCAAGGACTAGTATTGGACTAGTGTTGCCAACTGACTGACTTGCTTAAAATGTGCAATAGTATGATGGAATTATTTCTTCTAAGTATGTTGTACCTTAAGTTGTCTTTTTTTTTTTTTTCCCTAAATGTGGTCGGCAACTCTTTCTGCAGCTTTCATGTATAGGTGTGCATATTGTAGCTCTAAGTCTGCATTTTGGGGAGGACGTTTTTTCTCTTT
Source organism: Crypturellus tataupa (assembly GCA_034781795.1). NCBI lineage: Eukaryota > Metazoa > Chordata > Aves > Tinamiformes > Tinamidae > Crypturellus > Crypturellus tataupa. Next base: position 2,660,355 of record JAWLRI010000673.1, read on the forward strand.
GCCGTGAAGTTTAAATAATACAAGCATATGATATAATCTCCCTCATCCTTCTGTGTGGATGGGGTAATTAATGTCATTTTAAATCAGATACCTTACACCTGTTAAATTTCAGGCAAATATAAAAAGCTGCAAAGTATTTACAAACTTTCTGTGTCTGAATGGTTGCAGGAAACTTGTACGACTTCAGCAGAGATTAGACAGAGTTTGGGTTGTCTGCTTGCTACTGGCAATACCAACCTCAAATGTAACTCTGTGATGCTCATGAGAGTGTTTCTTTTTCAAAAGCAGTAGATAGTTCTAATGCATAATTCTAATACTACTCCTCTTTCCTACTTCTAGTAACTGCCCATTTCTAAATAAAATTAAATTGCTTCTTCATGGCTTACAAAAGATGAGCTTTCTGTTTAGGGTGGTGAATGTATATCTGGTTGTTGTTGGGGGCTTTTTTTCCTCGTAATTCATGAATAGTGAGGAAAAATTATTTTTGAGCTCCTGGATACCAAAAATAGTTGCACCAGCTTTCAGTTGGGTTATGTTTTAATAGTTGAATAGCTAAGTCCTCACTGAGAAACCCACAGAGAGCAGAGACCACCTTAGCGCAGCAGCATCCATAAAACATAAATGCCATATCAGGCCAGCTGCCCTATAGTGTACGGTCTATTTTTGGCGTCTTGTTGTGTTCTCCTCTCAGTTGGCTGAGTAGAGTAGTTGCTCCTTGGCTCTCTTGTGTCTCCTCATGGCTGTGGGATAAGGAGACCTCCTTCAGGTCTTTTACCTCCTCCCTCCCACTGGTAGTTATCAGTGGCTTGTAGTACAGAAAGCCCATCTGGGAGGTTGTGGTAGCCCTTGTGAGATGCTCTTCCCATCCTTTTCCTCTCTCAGGATGCTCCCAGGTTGTAGTGCCCAAGGTTTTCTCTTCCTGCCTTGTCTCACAGGCAGTGACTCATCAAACAAACCTCCTGGGGCAGTCCTCTCATGTCTCCCCATGCTTTGGAGCACACACTTGCTGGTTTTTTGTAACTTTTAACAATGTATGTGGCTCTTCATCAGGCGTCTAGGAAGAGACAGAAGGCAGAAAGTCCTGTTGTTTATTCTTTCCTTGCTGCTCTTTGCAGGTCTCTTTAAGAAGCACTGGGGTTCATTTTAGCTTTCTAGGTGTTACTTTCGTTGCTGCCAGAGGGTTTATGACTTTGGTGCTGATTAGCTGGATGGTTGGCATATTTGAAACTGCTCTAATTTGGAAAATGCCTGATTAACATTTGCAAAGATGCAAGTAGACATTGATCTCGTAAGGTATCATTCCATGTATTCACAGCAAACAGGGTTATTTAAGAACTTTTCTCAGGGTTATGGTAATACTGCCTATTAAGAGACAGCTCGAGCTGCAACAGGATTCAGTTTCAGCAGAGAGTGAATTTAGATGTCTTTCTGGCAAGGTAGCAAAGTTTTAACCCTTGACTGACTTGAACAGTATTTTCTCTGCAAGCTTTGGTGTAAGTACTGGTTTAGAAAGAGAGCAATGTCTCTCTAGCTAGGATTCCTCCCTCTGCCTTTAATTGCATTACAGTTTATTTATGTGTATTCAGTTAATTAAAAGTAATTTCCACAGACTTTGCAGTGGCCATGCATCATATGCTTTGAGTTTAACAGTGGGGGTGATAAGACCTGGGCTCATGTGTAGACTCAGTCCAGACGCGCAGTTTCACCAGCTCATCTGGTTCGCACTAGCATTCCTTGTCGCTTCAGACGGCAGAGCTTTTACTGTAAGGCTTGCGTAAAATAAATCGGTTCCAGTTCCCTCCTCATTTGTGGAAGGAACAAATCTTGTGAGACTGTTTCCCATTTTACAATTTGGTGACAGAGAGGGGAACACCACAGCCAAGAGGGTCAGGCCAAATGGCCTTCCTCCATCCTCATCCTCATCCTGGCCCTGGGGCTGCTGTGCCTGTGTTGGGAGAGGGGCTTCTCCTCTAGGATGTTTTCTCTGCAGATGTTTTGCTCCTGCATTACATAACGCAAGTGAACACAAGCCACAATCGGCAAATGAGTCTTGTTTTCCCTCCTACATGTTCATCTAGCCCAGGTTCTTGCAGACGCAGCTGGGAATCCCTCACCTGCCTGAGTTTGGGCTCAGTTCCCTCCAAGGGTATCAGGAGGCATGAACACAAGCCTGACTGGAATGAGTTTTGCTCACAAAAAATGTCATCTCAATTTTTAAAAAAGTCCTAACTGAAAATTGCTTAAAACATTAAATTTCATATTGGAGGAGAAAAAAAAAAAATGTGGTTTTCCATCTGCTGCCTTAGATTGCTCAGTTCAGTTCATTTCCTGCTTGCAGCAGGTGCTTCCCTGCCAGTCAGCATAAGAAACAAACACATTCTTTTTTTCCTAGAAACCCTTTTTAACATGAGTAGTTCGTTTTTCTTAATGATTCAGGATTTTTTTTTTGATTATAGTAGGGGCTTTCCTGTTCCTAGAGAGGAAATGTGCTAATGACATTGCCGCCTCTAGAAGAGTTATAGAGAAACTCTATAGGCGATTCTGTTAAAATATCTTTCGTCGAAAACTCTTTGCTTGATCCAGTATCTCATAATTTTCTCACTGTTCCCACCTGCTGTCTCTGAGAGTATTATGGTAGTAGCTTCTGATCTTTTTTTTTTTTTTTTCTAGGATTTCTGTCTAGTAAAAACACCTGTCCAACAAACTGTAAAGAAGGGCACAGTGGACTCAACTACGTAAAAAGCTTCTGTTAGGTTTTAGTGTAATTACCTTTGCTCAGTTAAAATTCCACATTCATAATGAGGGAAAAAATATGAAAAGTTCACACTATTGCACTTTTCTTATGAAAACAGAGAGCACTCGAGTGTTACTACTAGTATTTATATTTTACTTTTTCTATTTGGAAGAAGGCTTGGATATGCTGTGAATTCTACTCTAAAAACAGAAGATGAAAATGGAAAATTTCTTAACACTTCTGTAATTTACAGGAAAAGGCAGTTGATTATGAATATGAAGTCTCTCAGTGAAAGTCAGTGCTGGTATGCTTCAGTCCTTCCCTAGCAGAAAAAAAATCTTCTTTAGATGTTTTCCTATCAAGAAAACATAAATTGTGAGCTTAAAATGATTTATTTTCTTATGTTTTGAAAAAACTGGGTAAGAATTTTGAAACGCTCTGCTTATAAAACCAGCTACCTAGCACCCTCTTGCTCTAGACAAAGGAAATTTTTTGTTTGTTTTGGAGAATACTTTTTTTGGCATTTAATTATGCATACACTACATGAAAATCTCTCCTCTTTGTAAATTTCTAGTTCTCTGCAGAGCAAGTATATTTTAATTTCTGCTCTCTGTATTTACTTATCTTAGGTTGCAATGTGGATATGTTATCCATTTTTATAATTATTATTTATGCACTTCTTCCACTTAATGTAGAAGGAAGACTGGAAGACAAAATCAATGTGAAAATGTGGAGAATAGTTGACCCTTTAGTTATGAAAATAAGCTTTGTATAGTTCCCCCTATTTTTCTAATGAAATAGTTGTACCTTATATTATGAGATGCATATTGATTATCTGTTGGGCAAGTGTGCGCAGGCACAGAGGGACTTTGTGTAATGGCCTGCTGGGTAGAGGAATGGAAGTAGATAATGTTTGACTTGCATATCTATGTTTTTCTACTTAAGGGACAAAAATGCACAATGTGCGTGAAAACTGTACTTGCATTGTATATGCGAAGATGTCATCCTCCCTGCTTGCAGTGGGAAAGGAAAAAGATGAATTTATCTCCTGCGAGGCCAAAGGGAAGGGTTATGGGGAATAGTATTGCTCTTTGAACGAGTGACCAAGGCTTGGAGTGCCCAGCTGCATGACATCACAGGTCCTGCTGGAGGTCAAAGGGACATCTCCCAGGCTGTTCTTTTATCTCCGTGTGGGGAGAGATTGAACCTTAGAGCCTTCCAAGGCTTCTTTTTTTTTTGCCTTGTTTGTCCTTCATGTGGACTCTCTTCTTCCCTGTGGGCTTTCCCATCTTCATCTGGGTTTGACCGCCTGCAAGGGCTTGTGACTGACCTCTCTGCTGCCAACTGAATCATAAGATTTTTACTGCCTTCAGAGTGCAGAAGACAGTGCTTCTTTCCAGAGGAGAACTTCTTCCAACATCTCTTCACTTACTGCGTGATAAGGAAAGCCTCATGAGATGGGATAAAGAATCCAACCCTTCTATTTGACCATTGGCACCTTTTTGGTGTTTGGGTCTGACTAAGGAAGGAAGGAAGAACTCTGAGACTAATTATATGCGGCTCCTGCATCCTCTTCTATCTGTGTTTGAGACAGGAAAAAAAAAAGGCCCATCAGGAAGGCAATAGGATCTCACCAGTGGGCTCAGCCAGTTTTCCTGGCAGCCTGTTCTGCTTCTCTATTTGAATGGTGTTTGCTTATGTTATTAAAAAGCTTCTTGTTAGACAAACTTGAGGAAGTCCAGGAAGCTAACTAGGGATTTTTTTTCATTATATCCTGGAAAACCTTACCACCAGCTACTACTGCGACCTATCAATATCACTTTTATAAACAATAAAAACAGGATCGGATGGAGCAGACACTTCAGTTCTTTAGACCCTCTTGTCTCTCATGACAACTTCTGTCCAGTTAAGACTTGCCCTTTTGGGAAGGTGACCTTATAGCGGTGTTGTACTCATATACGTTTTTTTCTTCATTCGTTTTACTATACAGAAATAAGGACAACTAGTCACAGTAGACATGGCCCTGGCAGGGTTTTCATTTAGCTTTATCTGCTTTGAAATTTGAGATGTGCTGGATTCTTTACTTCTGTGATATACTTGCAGCTGGTAGAAGTGAAGCTGATTGGTTCTGCATATCCTGATGGTTTCCACCCTAATTTCTTTTTCCTGTGTTACCCTCCTGTCAAGTGACTGTTATGAATTACATTTGATTGTGTTGAGAGAACAAAAATGGGGTGCATTTAAATATGCAGAAGCCTGTATAGTAAAAAGCTGCATACCTTTGCACTTCCTATGTGTATTATGGTATATATGTAATATAAGCAGTACTATACTAATGAGCACACTTAGAAAGCACAGGAGGATATAAAGAATGGTGAGCTGTGCTGTACAGATGAAAGAAGGATGATTTGAGAAGCTTAGCTTTTTCATTTGTTGGGCATTTATATTTGAAATTAAAGTTACACTAAAATCATCTTTGGTATGTTAATTACTGTGCATCAAATTCTGAACTCGTTTTTGCCACAAAAGTAGTTTTGGCTATGAAAATGCATACATTTCAATGTCTATATAACTGGCATATCCAGGAAAAGGAATGCCTATTCTTACACATAGCTTCCAAACTCTGCTGTAATACAAGGGAAAGAAAACAAGATGCCAAAGAGTCTGCGTGAATATGCTCATGAAGTCAAAGTGCACTCAGATGCATGTGATTAATTTTGAAAATGAAATTGTTTTCTGTAGAGGCTTTTCAGTATTCCACTGAATGAAAATAGTTTGAGGGTGGTCATTTTTGTTTTATAGTGGCATAAATTTTTGGCTGTGAAGGACTAGCTTTTATTGTTTCTTATCTGTGGTAGCCATGTCTGCCGTTCTGAGTTTATTTCTTTTTCATTTTGCATCCTTTTTTGCCAGACAGTTATGTTTTTCATTTCCAAGTAAAGCTTTCAGTGCCATGCTTTCAACAGATAAATTTTAAAAGTAGATTGCTATAATGATTTCATTCACTTGGGGAGTTAGTCTTTATGCTCTAGAAATGATTTGAGTGGCCTAACTGAACTGGTGTAACTGTATTTAATACTAACATGATTACCTCTTTTGTGCTGTTTTCCAACCAGAGCCTATACTCAAATACATTGAGTAGAGTAGTAGGTTGCAAGCAATATTTCTAATTGCATTTTTTCATTATATGATCAATAAAGATATTAGTTAATTGCACAGCTTTACTTTCATTTTTAGGGATAAAATTAAAAAAAAAAAAAGATTTTCCAGACTTCCTATCTGCACCTCCATTGAATCACTTTTGTGCTGCCCAGCTGGTCCATGTCAAATATTTTCAGCAACCAACATTGCCACTGCTTGAATGGTGTTTGGCATGATGTGCAGGGAAGGGATTTACTTAGAGTAAGTGTACTTGTGGTAAAGTAGTTGTTTTGTGCAAGGCTTGATTTTTGGGCTGCCATTCTCTATTCTGTCTTTCCTCCTTCTCTTGAAAGGACCAGCGCGGATGGAGATGTCAGAAGCAGCAAAAGGGAAGTGAATGGGGTCCTGTGGTTGCTGAAAAAACCCCTCTTCAGCTGATGACAGAAACACAGGGGAGGATGTTTGCAGGGAGCTGTAGCCAGTTCCTGAGCACCGATCAGATTAAAAGCTGATATTGCTCATACAAAACCTTTTATATCTCACTAAATACACGATATGCCTCACCTTGTCAGCTTTCCTCTTGGCAGGATCCCTCTACCCCTTTGCTAGTGTAACTGTACAAGCTCTTTCTCTGCTAGCCCACCTTTGCTGGCACTTTAGCGTATCCTGTTCTGCTCCGATGCAGCCTGGTGGTTGTGTCAGGGACAAGCTTCCCCTCTGAAAGTGGGCTGCACTTGCTGTGGTCACACTTTGCATACTCTGCTTGACTCTGCATCTCTACGGTAGGATGTATATGTGTCAGTGTATATTGTTTTATACTGATTATATATAGAAATGCATGCAATTGGCAGTAAATGACATGCACATCCGTTACTTGTGACTTGGTGCCCTTTCAAGATTCTTCTGCATTGTCTGATCCCATAGCAAAAGTTGTACTTTGTTGTGCATTTGTTGATGCCACAAAGCCAGCAAAGACAAGCTTATGAAAACTATTAGCACATTATCCAGAAATCTCCAACAAGATGATTGATTGCATCTATAGCTACAGGATGGCTGCAGTCACTGAAGATGATGAGCCTCAGCATATTTCTTGTCTCTGATAGTCGCATAGGGTTGTATTTCAGGCTGTCTTGGTCTAGTGTTATTCATCCTTAGGCTTGTATGTGCCTCTAAGTTGGGTAAAGAAATTGCAAAGCTGTGAGATGAATTATCAGTACAAAAGGAAAGGAGGATCAGTGTAAGTAACTGAAGGAGATAGCTGTTGTGACTAATTAATTGCATTTTTCTTCTTTGAATTAGGTATTCATTGTGTGAATAGGAGAAGGTGGCTATTTGTTTCTCAAGTATGGATGTTTCTTCTGATGCAAGGAGTCAGTAGTGATGCTTAGAACTGGATGACTTAGAGTGGAGATTGTCCACTCTAAAACCCTGGGGAGGCCTCTGGGGAGGCAAAGGTGAGTTTTAGGAGGCGAGTTGATGGAAACAATGATACAACTATGCCTGAGGCTATGTTTTAAGTGGTCTATGATGTCCCTGCAGTGCTATAGTGCTTATTGGACACAGTCATGTTGAAAACCATTTTACAATGTGTTATCTTTCTCTGAGAAGTTTTATTTTGGTTGCCAGGCTGACATGAAGCGGTTGTTTGGGCTGTGTGGCTGAGTGTGGTAAAGCATTTCTGGAAACATTACTGAGGAATATCCTAACTGGCATGTCCAAAAAAACTTGGGTGGAGTGAGTTGGATTTTAAAAAACCTGTCTGTGGAATGACTTTTTTTGTAAAGACAAATAGACCTGCATAATCTAGCAACTAGGTGTTTGCTGATTTTTCTCTCAAAATAACTAGTGTTCGGAAATAAATTGTGCTAGACGCACTGACATTTTCATATTAACTAATGTGTGTTAGTGAGAGAGCTTAGGGAAAAGTGTTATAAACAGAATCTATGTTGGGCTAGTATGCTACAAATTCCTACTGGCATGAGTTGGTGTTACATCATTAATCACAAATAGTAGACTTATGTACTGGTGGCCAGATGAGTGGCATAACATTTTTGCTACATACTATCACATTTTAGGAAGGCTGAGCAAGTCACACCCATGATTTGGAGAGCCCTGTGATAAATTGCATTTGATGCAGCTTGCTATGTGCTAATATGCCAGTCTTCTAAATTGCTTTTAAAAGGTGTTGTCTTAAAACAGCAATTCTTGGACCCAAACCAATGACCTAATTTTCCTCAAAACAGACTTTTAAGACAAAATTATGCCCCGGATCATGTTGACAAAGAGTATTTGGGTGGGAGATGGAAGTTTGTCACTCATTACAACTAGAGATGAAAAAATATGCAGCCAAAAGTCCAAGAGGGCACACTTCCAATAGTATTAAAGTACTTGTTCCTAGACATGGTAGATCATGAGATATTGGATCTTAATCTCCTAGCATTCCTATATATAAGAACACTGTTTCAGGACATATTAGGAAGCTCTGAGAATGTTTTAATGATTTTTTTTCCCTTTCACGTTAGTTCTGGCTGATTTCTTAGAAGTGCTCTCAGGCAGTTTAAAGAGTTATGCTTTTAGCATGAGTGCATACAGTCAGTAATGGCAGGTTTTTGAGGAAACTTTACTCTGTCAGTAGGGAAACCAACACTGTAAGGTAGCATCTTCCCCAATTCTGTCCATTTAAAACCCCTTGCTTCACACCTAGCCACCCTCAGTACTTCTCTTACTGTCTAAAGTGGGTGTCTTCAGCAATCTGCATCGTCCCTTTGCTATAACAGTGGCACGCAGCTAATGTATCATAACTTGTAGCAGATACCAAGCATGGATAAGCTTTAGAAATGCTTTTGGCCCTGTATTCCTTAACATAAGGAAGAGGGATGAGAAAGCAAGAGTGCAAGTAGAGAACCTCCCTTAATCTTGGATTGGGCATTACTGTATTCTGCACAACAGGAACACACAGGCTTGTGCTCATTAGAGCTGTGACCATGAATCCTTCTCCAAATATGAAGCATGCTGAGTTTGTGTGATTTAAAAGAAAAGTTTCTGTTGGAAAGAGAAAAATAAAGCTTTCTGAGCTGACTTCTCCTACCACCTTTTTGCTCCTTTCCAGCGGAGAGGAGAATTTGTTACACTTGCCTATACTGCCTCCACACCTCTGACTTGCCTAGCTGGCCTCTGAGCTGTTTATCACAGGTACCAACTACACCAAATATCATGGCCCACACACATGTAGGTTTTGGACAGCCCCCACTGAGACCTGTCCTACCTGCTGTGAGTACTCAAACCAGCCTACATCCTTCCCTTGCATACAAGTTGAGGTTGCCGCTCCAGACTGCTGCAGAGATGCTCTAATGCTTGCATATTGCAGAATAGTCTAAAGGTCCTTGGCTCCAGCTTTCATATGACTTTATTGCCCAGTCCCTTTGGAGCTTATTTTTTTCAGTCAGTGTAGATGATTTAAACAGGTCTGACAGTGAAGCAACCTTGAAATCCCTGAAGTTCAATTTTTTTTATTTATTTTTTTTTCTAAAGGGAAATTTTAAGAATACAGCACAGCTGACAGAACAAAGGAAATCTTTCAGAGGAAAATGCATGTTTTCTTCAAGAGGTCTGTCCTAGAAACAAATTCATTCTTCATTCTAGACCAGGATACTTCAGAGGTGCAGGCTGACTATTTTTCTATCTCGCAATATATTTTATAGGTTACACTATCTTTGCGGTAGTAGTTTTCTAGACTCATTTGGGTGAATAAAAGCTTATGCATAGGGAGAGACCTCTCCAGACTGTCAAGTGGAATGGATCCCTGCTTACCTGCACTGTTGAAATGACAGCATGAGCTTGCTTTGCGACAGACGAGTGCCTGCCTTGACTAAAGGGGTACACACCAACTGTGACCATGGCTGTGTGTGTGGTGTGGTCTGCAGCAAGATGTTCAGTGGCAATCCATGCCTGAAGGCTACCAAGGGACACTGATAGCTTTGTAAATGCCCTACATGTGTGAATAGCTGTTGCAGAATGAATGCTAGCGTTGGTCTGTGCTGGTTTGCAGCTCTACCTTGTTTTTTAGTTCTTCTGTTACCCGAAATACAGCAGCTGCAAGGCTGAGTAACTTTGGTAGTTTTGACTGCATTGAGGGTCTTGACTGCATAACAGGTCTTATACTCAGGAAAAGACATTGGTAGATGGCCTGTTACTCCCTGAGCTCTTTTTTTGACTGCTAAACAAATGGCTGTGAGAGATGGATGGTACCAGCGCTCCTAAGCCCTGCCCAGTGCTGCTGCCTGAGTCAGGCGGACTACAATATTTGTGACCATGGCTTCTGTGAAATGGAAAACCTGCTGCTCTTTCCTCTATTAGTACACGTCTCTCCATTAGTATATATCTCCTAAAATGGAGGTATTTAAGACAGTATTTTTTTTCTTCTGATTTGGCCCCGAGACATGTTCTGTGTGCAGCTCTGAGAGCTGTCTTGTTGCAAGAGCCCTCAGACATGCAGTAGTTCTGCTCATGAAATCTTCCCAGGAACTGGAGGCTGCTTCTTGAGGATGCACAACGAAAGAAATGAATATATCCACCTATCTTTTTATGTCCCATATGTGGTCCAAACAGCTAATTTTGCAATAAACTAAATTCAAAGTCAAAGCAAACTCAATTAAAATTTAGAGATCAAGAAATTTCAAAGCCTAATTTAGTATTTAATATGTGACATTCCAGAACAATGTTCTGACAATGGTCTGAGCTGTGTGTAATCTCTGGGAATGGCTCTTTTTATTGGCAGCCTTGAGAGTAAGGTGCAGATCTGGTGTGAGAAACTTCAGGACTGCTGCATATTAGCTAAAATCTGGTTTTATATTCCTGACTCTTCTTTCCTAAGATGAAATACTCTCTGAAAAAGGCACAATTTCTTTACAATTGTGCTGGAAATGTTCTGTCCTATTTTGCACTGCTGGCTGCAATGCAGCATGTTTCCTGTAGTGTGTGTGTCTTTTTTTTTTTTTTTTTAATGCTAATTATATTTTAATGAAATTAACGATTTAACCACATTTCAGTTTGAATCATCTGGCTGGAAAGAATTTAGTTTCCATGTCTGCTTTCCTTAATCCTGCTGCCTAAATAGATATTTGAATATTTGCAGTCCAGCAGCAGATACCTCATAGTTGACCGGATTTGGCCTCCTTTTGAACGTGCATAAATTTTGGTAGTACATTATGGTCCCAACTGCGACCTGGGTTCTGAATGCCAAACTTTGTGCAAAGCAAGAATCAGTATCTACTCCAAAGAATGTATAGTCTGAAGAACATGACAAATTGGTTTTACTTCGTTTTCTATGCCTTTGTTTCAGTGCTTATTGTACTAATAAAAACTAGTTTTGTTTGCAGAGTTGTTACTGTTCAGCAGCTCGTTGACAATGATTTAATTCTCGGCATCAGTTATGTTCCATAAATCCAAAGTTTTTGGAGTCAGAAGTTTGCAAAAGAATCATAATTTCCCTGATTGAGGGAATGAGTTTTGGATGGAAAATGGGTTTGGATGGAGAGGAAGACTCTCTTGGAAATGGGGTTCTCTGGCTCAGAATCAAGAAACACCCCAAGTTAATTAATGCTGACCACATATTAGGACCTAACTTGTGATTTTTTTTTGAATGTTTGAGATCTGTGGTCCTGAGGTAAAGTTATGCAGTTAAGAATTTATTCCACTGTCTTAAAAATAAGCTCTTCTAGAAATGTAAAGATTACATTACCACAAAACAATAAAAATCCTGAATAGTAATTTATTACCAATATATGTCACCACTGTAGTTAAAGCTGTCAGCCGTAAGGATATTGGAGGACTGTGAAAAACACCTCAGCAAATACATACAGTTTCTTTTCATCCAGTAACCCTGTGTTTTCTTTTGGGAGAAGAAAGGAGACAAAAGAGTAGTATCACATAATATGATAATGTGTAGGAATGTATTTTCAAGTGGGATGGTTCTTTTGGGGTCCAACTTAACATTTGGAAAGCTCAGATTTTTTGGACTTCATACATAGCAGCCTGATTTGTTATCTTTACATCTGTCTCATCTTTCGTGAGTGCAGCTTTGAAAGGAGGGAAAGCAGAGAGGATTTTAAATTTGCCTTGTGCCTCTTGATGCCATCTGAGGAAAAGATACTGCTCTACATGAGACTATATCCCAGAAAAAAAGATCATCCCTATTTATAGGTACAAATAATGAAAACGAATATCAACCCCAGTGAGCAATCTAATATGCCCTCTGTTATTCCAGGAGTTATTTGACTTCCAGGATTTGTGGAAATAGAGCGCCAACATGAGAAAGTAGTTTCACACTATCGGGCTGCGAGGGCTGCTGCTGCTAACAAAGGATATAAAGCACCATGCATGTTCAGACTGGCATTCTGACCTTGGTGATACAATGAAAATTAGAAAAAAAAATAAAATTAAAATGCAATTAAAAAGAAAAGTGAAAAGAACAAGTTAATTACTCAATATTACTGACCTTGACTTCTTACTAAGCTTTCAGGGCCTTTTAGACCCTCTTTATTGCTATGACCTACATAACCTACCTCTGACGCGTTTTGCAGTTCTTGCCTCCTCCCTAAGCAGTGCCTTTACTAGACAGAGGATTGCTCCGAAGTGCAGGAGCTGCTTCCTATGCGTTACCTCTTCAGCACAGTGAGCTCTGCATGCTTTGCTCCATCTTATTGGTTGAGTACAGCAAGGAGGAGAAGGCAGTTATATGCAATTGCAGTGGCTCATTGCACAGCACTTTCACACCTTTTCTTTCATTCATTTTTTTGTGTGTCTTGTTTTTTTTTTTTTTTTTTAAAAGCCAGTGAATAAACAATTCAAGGCTGCAGGGTAGTCTGCGACCCTCTTTTTATTATTCATATCTTCTAACCGTTCCTTTCCAGGCCTCCTGAGCTGGAAACAGGAGATGATAGCGGTGTTGTGGCAAAGCAAGAGACCACACGCAAAGCAAAGAAGGCAGGTGCAGCTGGAAAGGGAAATTCAACCTTTTGTGGAAGGTCAGAATAAAATTGGAGTGAAACAACACAAAGAAAGGGGAGTTACTGATACACTGATACAAAGGGGTTATTTTTGCTTGCCTAAGGGGCTGTTTTTCTTCCTTTTCACATCCAGTCACTAGTAAAAAAACAACTAATAACATGACTTGGAATATCTGCAAATTTAGACTTTGAAGAGCCTTGTCCCCTTTGTATCTGCACTGGGCCATGTTCTCTTATCTGCTGCTTCTCTCTCTGTGTCCACAGGGTCAGGGAGGGATACTTGAGCGAACTTTAATGAGACAGAAATGCTACCGAAAGCAATTTGGTATCAGCAACCCATAGCGCCAGGATGGCGCGCTTGCTCTGCCCAGAGCGAAGAAGTCTGTCCTTTACCTCCAAATAAGTGTTGATAACATAAAGCCTGAGGGACATGATCCGTCTCTGCAGGGTTCCCAGATCAGGCTCTGCTTGGTCTCTCACTTCCTCAACCATGTCCGCTTCTCGGTCTCACATGCTCGTGCCTTCTTTTTTTGTCTCTTTGGGGACATGCATGACAGTAGCGGCTAAGAATACTTTTGGCCGTGAACTTCAAAGCTACCGCGGGAGACAGATGCATCATTCTCATTGAAGTATATGGGAGCTGTGCATCTAAATTCTGTATGCTGCTTGGAGGCTTTGGCTTTGTAGTGGCTGATCTACCAATGCCTCTGAGTACTGTGATCCAAATATGTGCAATCAATGATATCAAACTGACGAGGTGTTGATATTATCCTGGATCCTGTTTGACTCCTGCTTGGGACTGCCGTGGATAGCCTGGAGTGGCTGAGCTCTGCACTGTCCTCTGCCCTTCGCATGCTGCAAGTCACCTGAGCTGCCCTCCCTGCTTGCCTGCTTACCCTCTGGATGAATATCCCCCATTAGCCCAGTAAAGTGCAAAACTGCTGTGTGGTGATACTCTCATCCCATGGATCTATCCTGGAAAAGAAGGGGAAGACAAAACATCTTGAGATCTCATGCCCTTGGAATTGAGGGGGAACACACACCTCTGTACATGGGTGCCTTTGCAGAGTCCCTAAATGGTCTCTGTCCTATCGAGCTGGATTCCAGCCTCGCTTGCTGGGGACTTCAGGCTACTTCCCTCCTCCCAGGGGTTCAGTGGTACCATGATGCCTTTTTTGGTATAAGTAAGAGATTGGCATGAGGTTGTCCATCACTGTTCTATATATAATTAAACTGAGTTTGGTTTTCTGTTTTACCTGTGCATTAGTCATTTATTCATTAGGTCTAAAACAGCTGGAAAATCTATTTGTTAGTTTTGCTGATCCTTTATGGTTTTCAAAGGCTCCATTTTATTGAGAATAATAAAAGTGGAATTAGGACGCGAGGGTCTGCGGTCTCTGTTTTATGCATGGATTTAGTGAACATTTTGTACTGCTTTGTGCAAAACCCCCTGTACTGTGGTAGCAACAGGAGCAATGCAAGTAGGAGAAGTTAAAGGGGACAAACTCTAATTTGCCCATTAATAGAGCAAATAGTATCTTGTCTGGTTTAGCTGTTCTGTCATCACCCTGACTTACGTTTGTTCCAGCTCCATATTCACACACAAAAAATATCTTCAAGTCTTTTTATAAAGAGTGGGGAGGTGACTGGAAATATCTGTGTCTTAACCTTTTTCCCTCAATGGAATTTGGTATTTGGCACTAAAGGAGCAGTGTGTCTATCATGCAGGGCTGGAAACCTGAAAATTAAATCAGCTTCTACTCGCACTGTCCACACAGAAGGAAGAACACAAAAATATTCTCCTCTTGCCCCAAATGACAAAAAAAAAAGAAACTAGAACGATTTTGTGACAAACAGATTGTCCTTTGATCTTCTCTTCCAGATGTAACTCTCCCACCAGTATGACAGTTTTGTTCTTTCTTTCCTGCATTTTGCCTTTTTTTTTTCTCCTTTAATTGCAAAGCAGCTCAGGCTGCGAGCTGTTTGACCTCTCCATTATGCTGGAGCTGGGGGAAGAGCCCTCTGAGAAGGTGCCTCAGACTGCTGTGTGGCTGTAGAAAGCGCTGGGGTTTTGCTGGAGATGTGCTAATGCCAGCTCCCAGAATGACTCGTGTTACGGGAATCACAGCTGTATCAACAAGCAAGCCCGAGGCCTCAAATGTGGCAAATATGGTCCAAGATACTTGATTTCTAGTAGGCCTTTACTTGTTTTTATATTTGCAAACAGTAAATGTCATGGGTTGATTTAGTTAATGCTTCAGCTGCATTGCACGATGGCACAAATTGTCATTTGGCTGCAGTGAGGAAAACTCGTGGGACGTCCCAGGGACAGGACAGCCTGAAGGCAACCTAGCTACATTGCAGATGAGCTACTACTGTGCTCATCTAACAATAAACTTAAGCCTCTGCTTGTCCATAACTACTACCAAATTGATCTGATTGTCCCTATTCTGTTTGACATGAAAGGGGAGATGGATGTTTAAGGAAAGATTAAAGGATCTTCTGTCGTGGAAGTAGCTAATGGTGAAAGTGTAGTGGTTGGAATTAAACCTGCTCTGTAACTTCTCCGGATTTACTGGAAAGCTGTTATATATGGTTGTTATTCTAGGAAATGTCCCTATTGCATACAGTCAGAGACCAGCCCATTTGGAGATTAGAACGCCCTGAGAAACCTGATCTAAATTTGAAGCTGGCCCTGCTCTGGGCAGAGGATTGGACTGAGTGACCTCCAGCGGTCCCTTCCACCCTGAGTTATTCTCTGATCCGGCGGAAGGTTCCCCGATCTATTCAGGGATGTTATTCTGTAAAGCCTCCATCTGGCCATGTGTCAGCGTGACTGCACTGGCCACAGAGACCATCACTCTCCTATGCTAAATCTGAAAAGGGAAATGTTGCAGCATGTATGGCCAACGATGTGGCTGTACCATGTCTCAGGTCACTGGCCATGTTACTTATAAACAAATGTGGAAGGATTAAAAAATGGATAAAAAATAAACCAAAAAACCCTAAACATTTATGTCCTGAAAAGAAATTTGTCAGGGAGCGCAATGAGATATCTTTGTTTTTGCATGTGCCGGAGGTTTGATTAACCTGCACCTGACCAAAAGCAGTGTATCAACAAGTGATATTCATTCTGCATCACTCTACAAATGGTGGTGGATTAAAAGCATTTGGGTTTTTCAGCTGTGGCAATAGAGAAAGCATACACGATAGTGGCTTGGGATAGGAATGGAGCATCCAACATTTGCATTTGGCACAGTACTTGACATCAAAATAATGACTTTAGAGTAAAACGTCTCTTCCCCAAATCTGTAAAACTGTAAACTTACAGCTCAAAGTAAAAGCAATGGCTATAAAAAACTCTTTCCCATTGTATGGTATTTACTGATTTATAGTGAGGTATGGAGATCTTAGCTGCTGTTTAATAGATTTAACACAGCTGTGTAACCCTGGAAAATGTCATCTCCTGAACGTTGTTCTTTTTTGCTCATCAGATTTTGTGGGGAGAAAATTAAAATGTTCTGCTGTAATGGACAGGGAGGGAGCTTCTGCCTAAACTAGGCAGGTTCAGAGTCCCATTAATTCCCTTTCTGCTTAGCTGATCACTTGGTATGTTGTGGCGGACTCTTATCAACAAAAGGACTGGGTTTTGAAGGGCACTCCCTAAGGAAGCAGTTAAATATCACACTCAAAGAGAAGCTTAAAAAAAAAAAAAGGAATTGCCTGTTTATTTTCTATAAACTTCTGATCAGCATCATCTGTTATTAAAGGGCAATTAATTAAGGACAGTCTAAATCCCGAAGTGAATAAAACACATGACATCCAATAAAGTTAGTTCAAAAGACATGCAAGTATAGTAAGTGTAAAAAAAAATATGTATATTTTCTGTCTGTGGCCACTGCAATGGTGAAAAAAACACAAGGAACGGGCAGGTTACATTAGAAAAAGAAGGGTTCTTTTCATGACTGGTAATTGTCTCCATTTTTGTATAAAAGGATTTTTTTTAATGGGACTCACAAAGCTAACAGAGATAGATTTCTTTGGAAATCCCTGTTCCACGATGTGTGTCCATGTCAAGTATCTATTGCTTTTTTCTACTGGAGTAGTTACTTCAAATTTAAATTCCTGTTTATTTGTGTTGTAGAATAGGCCACGCTCCAAGCTCTGAAAGATAGACAAAGATAGACATGTGATGATGTTGGGCAGTATGTTATTCGAGAAACAGAAATTAAACAAAGATGACTTCTGGGAGAAAGTATGTTGGAGGACTGAAAGGAAATTGATCAAGAATTGGATGATGTTATAAAGTGTTGGAAGTTGTGTAAGAATGTGAAGCCAGCAAAGGAGGAAGTGAAGGACATTGTCTTTGATTCAGTTGAATTTTATTATTGTTCAAAGTTCAAAAGGAAAAAAAGTTAATTAAAAACAAATTTTAAAAAATTTCCACTTAAGCAAGACTGAGGCACCAGTCAAAGACATCACTGAGCCAGCAATGATCATGAAGCTGACAGAAAACTGCCACTTTTTGAACCAGAGTTCAACCATCTGCTGGGAAAATTCAACAAGGGTGTTTTTTGATTTTTTTTTTGTTGGTGGTGTTTTTTGTTTGTTTGTTTAAGGGCTTTTTTTTTTTTTTTTTTTTTTTTTTTTTTTTGAGCTTCTTGGGAACAGACGTGGAGAAAAGACAAGTTACTCAGAGGAGTAAGGAGGGTTCTCACATGGAAAGTAAAAGGAAGCTAGATATCTTCTGGTCCAAAACCAATCATGAGAGAAACTGGAGACAGCAGTTACATGAGAAACAAAAAACAAGTGAAAAAAAATACCACCAAAAAAACAGTGAAACTTGGAGGCTGAGAGAAGTCCTGTGGAGTCTCAGTAAAATATCCCAATTTATAGTTTCTTCTCAATCTAATGGTTTTGCCACAGATCAGGTAACTCTGTACAGAGTGTGCTTGTGTAGAGCAGAATATTGAACAGATATAAGGAGATGACACGGAGCTTTCTGATATCAAGGTATATATGCTATAAGCTGGCAGTCAGGGCATGTTGAAAGTGTGCCATATTTAATGTATTTGTCTCTATCATTTATCTTTATGCATTTCTGTACTGTGCTTTTCAAACACTTTGAGACTTTTTTTTATAAATTATGGCACTCAAACCACTATGTAATAGTAATTCAGTATTTACTCTCCTATAGCATCACCTTGGGAATGCAAGGGATGTAATGCTTCCGTTGGAGGAGAAAAATCTAACTCTAGCAGCATCTGTAGCAGCACTTGTATGGAATGTGTTTAAAAAAAAAAAAAAAAAAAAAAAAAAAAACTCTTTTCAGACTTACACTGAAATATTTGGTTTTAAACTATATTTAGGACCAGCTGGCCGTCAGCCAAGATGGAGCCTATCACAAATCTGAAACACTAGGTAGAAGGACCATGTGACTGACTGTTAAAAAAAAAAAAATCTGTTCTTGTAAAATCCTACAGAATGCTTCTTATGTCAGTATGTCACTTGATGTAGCATTATTAAAGTGTTTGGGGAAATGAAGTGTTCTGCAATTTATTTAGAAAATATCTAAAATATCTATAAGGTTTTTCTAGCTATATTGAAGGACAGTTCTGCTATGTGAATTTTAGGTGTTTCTATGAGGTAAAATGCAGTGTTCTCTGTAGTGCTCTGCAGCATTGTGCAAGCAGAGCTTGATCCATGAGTGAAGAAAAGATGATGGGGTGCGTCCCCATGCTATGAGGGACCTACACTCAAATACTGATTCCTGCACATTTTTTTCTCTTAGTGTAACTCTACATAAATGGCTTTGCTGCTTTGTCTCTGTGAAATGGGATAAAAGTAATTCTATCAAAAAGTATCATAGACAGCAAGGTCTACAGACTAGGAACTAAGGAGAAAAATATAACCAATATGGAGAGAAACAAACAAACAAACAAACAAAACCATTGTTTAGGCAGCCCTATGTGAAAAGAGCACTTAACGCTTTCCTGACATGTTGGTGTGAGTGCACTGCTTGTTACGAAGGATGATGTCTCTCTGAGTTGGAAGCCCTGCCTTCATAATACTCCTTTCTACAGCAAATACCTTTCTACAGCAAAGTCACATCGTCTTGCTTGGGTACAGGTTCTCCAGCATCCCCATGTGATTCCTGTACCTTGCAGCATACTGTGCTTCTCTCTGTGCTACTCTGAAATGTGTGCCTATGACTTCTTCTTAAGATGGAAAGCTTAATGAATCAATGTCTCTGAAGTACTTGAAGGTGGAAAAAGTTATAGAAATGCAAAGTCTCGTTGAAATTTCAGAGCCATGCCACTTGCGATGCAAACTCGGAACAGAGCAGTGTGCCTTGAGCTGCACTTGGACAGATGCTGGTCTTTCTCCGGCATCTGTGTATGGGCTCCTTTTCTCATGGACTTGTACAGAAACTAGAGATTGACGGGAACATTTTTAGAAGAGTAATTTTAGGAAACTTCACATGTAAGTTTGGGCTCGGTACTCCCACTTAATCATATGGAAGCCTTCAGCACCTTTTGTTCTAAGATATTTTAAAGAAGTATTTTCCAGGTGTTATGGGCTAGGTTGTAGTATGAAATGCTTGGCAAAAGCAGGGATGTTCTCGCATCAGCTCTTGGAGGTGTTTCGTCTTATGAAATTTAGGCATTTCCCCTGGAAGATTCAGGTTAAAAAAAGACCTCTGCTGCAGCTTCTGCCTCAGGCGGTGATGCTAGTCTACCTCACCCTTACAGCGCTCATGTGCTGAATGTTATGCACCGCGGAGGGTGGAGGGAAGTGCTCCCTGACCTTCCTAGATGTCGTGCAGACCTACAAAGGAACAATCTCGGCTTGCTACACCAGCAGCACCACCTTGCTCGCAGGGACCCACCCAGTGCCTACAGGCAGCCCTGGGCAGCGCACGGCAGCTGGCGAGGAGTGCGGAGGAACAGTACGTGATTGTTTAGGACAGGAAGTTGCAATATCCACTTGCAAGAATGTAATTGCTTTTGAGCTGGAACCTGGCCAGGACGGTTGATTCCAGCTGGTAGAAACAGCTGCAGCTGCAAAGGCGTCCAAAACTGGGCCTGCTGCGCGGAGGGGAGGGAGGGAAAGAGCTTGCCAGCAACCTTCTGAACCCAGAAGTGTGCAGGGGAGAGCCCTGCTCGGGTGCCTCATCCTCCCTGCTCCCCTCGGGGAAACCTGCAGAGGAGCAGGCAGGAGGACACAGCCCAGCACTTTCTGGCATCCTGAGTTTTGCCTGGGCTGGGCTACATGGTGCTGATCGCCTGTTTGCCGCCACTCTTCCGTTCCTGCTTACGAGGAACTGAGAATCACACCGTTCTCATCCCTTTGCTACGTCTCTTTACCGCAGCTTTCTCTCTTCACTGGCTGACCCGTCTGGCACTGACCCCTGCTCCTACACCAGAGAACTGCTGTTTTAATTGTGTTTTGCTCTTCACAGGTATTTCCCCCCACTATGTCTTGATTTGGATTGAGAACAAGTCAATCTGTTGTTCCTTGCACAGAGCCTGGCACAGGGGCCTCATTCTTCATCGGGCCTCAAGACAAAGTGAAAGTGATAAGGAATAGCAACCTCCTTGTTTGCATTCTCATAGTGACTGTAGATGGGCCTTGATGGCTTAAATGGATATCAAGACCCAACTCTTTCACACTAAAAGAAAGTCCCCTAGGAAAACCATTCAGCACCACTGTTTAAACAGATTTTTTTTTTTTTTTTTTTTTTTTTTTTTTTTGCCTTGAAGTATCTATTAAAGCATAAGGAGAAAAAATCTTGGGATAGAAATTGGAAATGGGTATTACTGATTATGCTGCAGTGAAAAAGCATTGCTGAAGGGCACCTTTGATGGGAGAGAAGAGGTAAATCAAATCACTAATCTTTGAAGGCTCTGTAATTATTCAACTGAATCATGACAATTTACATGCAAGGGAAAATTTATTAGTAGAAGTTCTTAACAGCAAATCTTTAAGTTCTCTCAACATCAAAGCTGAAATACTGTTCAATCTGCTTTGCGTGTGTTGTTTCTGGACTCCAAAGGAAACTGCTGTTTGTGGAAACTTGTGTAAATGAATGACACTTTGTTTTGCCTTTTTCAAATAACTGCTAAAATCATTTTAAATTGTACCAGTGATAATGTTTTGAAATGCATCATACAATGGATAGATACAAAGTTGTTTAGGCAGATAGGGAAAACCATAATCCATATTCTATCACTGAAGTATGAGCTTTTGAATTCTGTATTTACAAATGCAATTAGAATTGTAGCTCAAAGCTTATTAACTGATGAAACTCTACCCAAAACATGAGGCAGCTTGTTCTGGTGGGAGCATGAATGAGTAGAGAAGGAAGAGCAGAGGGTGTGGGGAAGAGGTTGCTGGGGCATGGAAGGTCACTGTGTTGTGAAACCGCACGCTGCGGATCATCTATGAGCAGAAGGAGAAACAGTGGATAACCGACTAATTGTTGCAAAATATGGACTAGCTGGAGGTAATTTTGCAATTGCTTTCTTGTGCATACCATTGAATAACCTGGCAGTGTGATATTGACTTTAAGATTTCTTTTGACCCGGTTTTCCCCTGCTGTATTATAAAACTGCATGGGGTGGAGACGACTTCAGAACATGCTGTAATAACAAACACCTAAAACACATGTGTTTACCTGAGAAACACTTGCACTTCAAAGCACTCAGAAACGTGTCTCGCTGTAACATTTATGGGTTTCTCTTTACACATAAGGTTCTGCAGCACCATCAGACAGTCTTCCAATATTGTTCTTCATGTTTAGGAAGAGTGCCATAAAACGTTATTTTATATCTTATGGTTTAAGCAGAGTTGCAGCTTAAGATGTTGTTTGTTTGCTATCTGTGAAATTCTCTGAAATGCTTTCTGTGAAAATGAATAGCTACGACCTGATTTGTCATGTTTTGGTAAGAACAAGAATGGCCAGATATGAACAATAATATTAATTATTTATTGTTTGTTATTCATCAGTCATTTTTCTCCTGCTTTAAAAATAAACCTTTTTTTTTTTCTTTTTTTTGGGGTGGATGTTGGGAAGCTTCTGTTGATGGATTGGTTCTGTGAAGGGTACTTGAGAAGAAATCTGTTCATTGGCATCTCTTCTTTGCAGATTTGCTACCCATCCACCGCCAGCAGCGAAACAAAGAAATAAATCTGTGGAAAGCAGAGCGCATGTACAAAACCACTCATACAGAGAGCATCCAAATTCACAAGGTGAATTCAGATGCCTAAGTGGTTCCTTAGACATAATAGCCTATTGACACTCTTTCTGTGACCTAAAGTGCTTGAGGACATGCCTGTCCTGTGTCCAAATGGAAGGTTTTGTCCGTTATGTAACTGGATGCCTGACCTTCTCCAAAGGGTGGATCTTGTGTGGATCTTCTGATAACCCACAGCATTTGCAATGATCCTTCAATGCTCACCTTGAATGGTCGCAGAGAGGTTGTTTATGCTGAAGGATGGAGTGGCTGGTGCCCTATATTTGTGTATGAGACCTGATAATTGGTAACAGATCTAAGACAATTTACATGCTGAGAAGTCTACTCTAAAGCCTACGGCAGTCAATGGAAGACTTGCATTGCCTCCAGAGTTTTTGGATCAGGCTCCAAATGATTAATTCTTGATAAACAAAGGAGGGAAAAAAAAGATTCTAAAGAGACCTGGAAAAATGACAGAGTTTGGTCCTATAACTGTCATCCTCATTATAAACTGAGTTACATGGTTATATAGCCCCTAATTATCTTGTAATCCGCAGTGCATACAAAAGCTGTGTGAATATTAATATTTACATACCATCTGGACATGCAGTATGATTGCTGTGTGCTATACTTATGTGAGTACTGGCCTTTCCAAGAAATGCCTGTTGAAGAGTGGAACAAAAAACTCAGACAGGGAATAAAGTTTAGCCTCTAGGAGCAACTTCCAAGTGCATTGCTGAAATGTCAGAGCTGAGCATGATATAAACTGCGAAAATGCTGCCTGGGATGGAAAGGGGGAAGGGAAAGGAGAAGAGATTAAAGACGGGATTGGAGAAGGACAAAGACCTCTAAAACAGATATGTATTTGGAGCTTGTAACTTAATAAATCTAGGTTTCATTTTGTACTGTTAAAATGATGAGGGCGTGACTAGGCTGAGTAAAAGCTGTGGTATCATAGCCTAACAGGTAGGATGCTCAGCCGGAAGAAGAAGGAATACAGTTCCCCTGTTTGCTTTCAAGTTTGTGTCTGTACTCTACGTTACCCAAACGACCTTAATCTAGTTTCTTTGTATGCTGATCCCAGTCAGATGGCTCAGCGAAAAAGACAAGATACTGGCTTTTGATGACTGATGGTGAACAGGAGATTGTGTTAAAAGGAGATGGCAAGCTTTCTTCTCTCTTGAGGTGTTCTGCTGGAGACGGCTTTGCTCCCCTTCATAAGCAAAACTGGAAGTGTTTTGCCTTCTTGTGGAAGGGATAACTGTTTCCTTTAATGTGTGGCAGCAGAGTGGGAGAGTGAGCTTGACCTGAAGGACATGTGAATTGCAATTTTAATTCTTGTGGATAACTGTATAATGCAACTTGAAGCTGTGCAAGAAAAATTCTCCTTTGCTCTTAGCCTTTCATGAAGGAGGGACAATATCAGAGGAAGAATGTGAGATAAAGCTCTTTATAAGTGAGTAGGTAGAGTTTCAACAGAAAAGGTGTCTGAAACTCACCCAGATACAATCTCTGTATTTACATTAGGATGTGGAGATGCTTGAGTCTATATGGCACATGTATATGATACATTGATACTATTGACATTACATTCAGAGAAAGTGGTGCAGGAAGACAGAGCAGTGCAGTGATAGCACAGCAGCAAAGGTGGTGTCAAAAGGAATAGATAATGTGCAAAGCTTTTTGTAGAACAGTTTCCCAAAGTGCTATCTGAGACTGCTAGAGGCCACAAGAATTTCAGCTGGGGATGTTTCTGATGAAACCAACAGATCATTATTATTATGGTCTCTTCCATCTTCCCTGGGACTGTAACCATTGACAGCTTGAACTGCCCTGCCGGCTTGGAGCTCTCAGTCAGATGAGACCCAGCAAACACCTTAGTTGTATATAGCAGATTCTGTGTACAATTTAACACATTTCTAAGAGATTAGCAACTTCTTGTTCTATAAGTCCAAGGCTGACCTAGCTGTCTGAGAATTCTTTAAAAGGAATACTCAGAAACCCTGGTACAGAGAGATGGGCAAAACAAGTGCAGGCAGGGATGGAAAGAAGAACTCATTCTGAATGCTGCTGTGCTGCAAAATACTTATTTGAAGCTATCGGGTAAAATGTACTGCCTGATCAGTTTTAAAAGCTAAAAGCAGCTTAAGGATTCTCCACAGTTATCTTTGTGTCTGAACAACTATTTGGGACAGTGTACTTCATCACCAGGGGCTACTACTACTAATTTAAAAATAAGCCATGACTGATTCCACACAGATCCAGGGGTAGCCTGAGCATTTTCTCATAGTAGCCAGATGCCCAGAAGCAATAAGTTTTTGAAAGCTTTTGTTCGAACACCTTTGTCCCAGGGCAGGGAGTATTGCAGGGACCAAAACTAGCAGCTGGGATCTTCCAGCTGCATTTTACGCTGTTCAACTGAGACGCAGTGGCTCATGTGAGCATTCTGTCTCTCAGCAGAGCATAACAGGGTCACTTAACTTGCTGTTCATTTGAAACTCTTCCACTTTCCTCTGAAGTGGGCTGAGTGCTCACGTAGCCATTACTTTGTCTTAGATGGGAATCAGCAACAGACAGCTGAAACATAACCTTTTAGACAGCTGAGCTATCTTGCAGGCAAATCTGTGTGGTTTGCAACTGCATGTGAGCGCCTTACGATTAGCACGGCAGTTGAATAGAGCTTTGATACTCTTCTCTGGCCTGGCAAGCTTTTGGTTATCTGGAGGGTAAGAACTTTCTGAGGTGTCTGGAAAGAAGTCCTGGCTCAAGCCAAGAGGTTTGAGTGGTGAGTATGCATTAGGTCTCACTCTAGACCTGTGTGAGCATGCCCTTATGAGAGAGGATCCAGCCCAGTCTCTGGTCTCTGGTCTTGCTCTGCAGTCCGTAGTGCAGACTGAGCTGTAAGCAAGTACTGACACATCAGCGTATTGTGTTCTTGCCCTGTTCCTGGATACCTTTCCCTGTCCTAACAAGAGCACATGCCCATGCAGAAGCACAACCAAGTATATGGATGGACAGAATATGAATAGCTAATGCAAATCTAATTGTTATGATTAAAGCTACAACTTTGCTCAAGGTATGAAGATTCTGCTTGACTGGAGACATTGTTACATTTCCCTTTGTTTCAGTTAGAGCCCCTGGTATCATAAATCTAGAGTTGGACACATGAGATCATGTTCCATCCCATCCTCTTAGGTCTTGTAGACAATCTGGAAATAGCTGTGGGAAATGTATACATGGTGCTGTCCTAAGTCACCTATTTAGCCTTCCAACCCATGAACAAAGCTGCTAAGTACAAAGGAATGGCCAAGGTAGGGAGAGAAATCTTCAGGGATGAGGAATCCAGTCTTCAAGGTGGTCTTGGGGGGCATTTCAAAATGCAGTGGAAGAACTTCAGTGTCCTGCTTCCAAGTACTGTACTGCTGTTTTCTATCACTGCTGAAGGTAGGTTCATTTTTTATCTAGAGGGTGGCCTTTCATTATTTTAATTGTAAGTAACGGTTCATATGGTTTTCAACAGGTTTTACTTGTAACATATGTTCCTTCATACATCAGTCAGAATGAAAGACACTTCTTTAAAAAGTCTTTTGACCCAAGGCCGGCTATTGCTTTTACGCTAGTGCTTTGGCAATGTTAACACTCAAATGAGCACCAGCCTTCTTTGAAGTGAATGCTGGCCTAGAGATCAACTGCCAGAATTAACACCTCACTCCTTATTGCTTTAGTCTGTCTTCTTAGGGTCTCTTCAAGACAGGAGTTGACTGTTTTACAGCTTTGGGGTTATCTTCAACATCTATAGGGGCAAAGCACTTAATTCTCTTTCTCCTTTTCTTTTTCCTCTTAACCAGGTTTTGGATGTTTAAAAAGCTCAATCTTTAGAATTGCCAAAATCTTCCCACCTGATAGATTGGATTACAGAAGTTTCTGATTCACAAACCAGGGGTTGGTCTTAAGCAGGAAATGAAACATGAAGGAGTCTCAGAAGCTTTCAGGTTGTAGGTTAGACATAGTGTCACCAATGAGGTTGCACTAGGAGTTGATTTTAAGAGAAAAATCTGGTAAATATGAGTCCCTCTGTATTAGACTGGCTAACTTGAGGCACTGGGAAGGCTGCTATTTTCAGAAACATCTCATGCCCTGGAAATTAGACCTCTTTATGGAGTCTCAAGGCACCTACAGTCATTAGTCACTTAAAAAAAAATCCTGACTCTTGTTTAGATAAGGTTTAAAGGATACTGCAAGGTTATTTGCTTTCTTACTCTCTGCTCTCAGAATATGCTCCCGAGGAGCTTAATCTTATGGAAAAGCAAGGTATATGCCAGGTTGCAGATCTTTGCTCAGACAATTCATGCAAACCTTTTCAGGAAGCCAAGAAGGAATTTTACCTCCCACAAATATTTTCTTCCTTTTTTTCTGAGAATATTTGCAGATCGTGTCTATGTTTGTACAAGGAGAGATAAGACACACATACCTTGCTATGGAATATACATTAAGAAACTTAGGATGTGATTTATTTCCTGCATATATAACGCATATCCATAAACTACATCCATTATCTATCAATCCTAGATGATGTCAACCTGTACACATCAAAATGAATCTTGGTCTTTGATGAATCAAAAAGATTTAATATTTTAATCAAAAAGATTCATCAAGAAACTTTTATTCGGATTGCAGCAGGGGGCCTGTGTACAACAGTTTTGTAAATGTTCACAAAGGGCGAATGTATCACATCAGCTCTGAGAAGGCAACTTTGTGGGGAATATAGAATAAACCCCAAAAGAGCACTGTGTAACCCCTCCCATACATAAAAGGCTACATTCCTAAAAATGTGCCTGAACTCCTTGAAAGAGTATTGAAAGAATATGAGAAAGTGTATGTATTTCTGGCAAACCTGCAATGTCTGAAAACCAGCACAAACCTGGTCCAAAGGTGCAGAAGCACCAGGTCCAAAGTCCAAAATAAGCCTAGCATGTATGAAGAGGCCATCAGAGAAATGAGTGACTTACTTCTGCTCTGAGACAGCAGAAGGAGAGTATGCAGATTATTCATCTGAAGTAGATTGAGAGGTTTCAACTTTCTGCTAAAGTTTTGGAGTTTACTGGCATTGCCAACAGCCTCTTTAGTTTTTCTGTGACTGTGATGCATTGTGTCCTTGGCAACAGCTAAGGAAAAAAGACTCATGACTCACTTGAAAACTTTTGTAAGGTCTCTGTTAGAGGAAAAGACTTTCTACTATGAAATAATATTTTATTTTTTGGAGGGGAGTTGTACGAACCTCCCTGGCTTGTCTACTTCCTGGACTTCTTGTGTATCTGCAGAAAGAAAAAGGAACGGCATAGTATACTTCTATTAAAAAAAAAAATCTGAACTAATCCTGATGCGGACAGTTTGGTGAAGCCAGGAATTTAAGTTCTTTTTCTGAATCTACATGCCCAGATGTGTGATTAATCTCTGGAACTCCCTTCCTCAAGTTGTCATAGAAGCAAAGTAAACCTCATGATCTGAAACAACTGTATTAGGATTATATAAGTATCTTGAAAAGGAAATAAACTCTCAGATGTCAGTGAAGTACCAGCCCTTAAAGGGAATTTCTTGTGACTTGGGATCTCTAGAATGAATTTCTTGCACTGAAGCTATGGCTCTGGCCACAACTGGCAAGAGGATGTAAGCAGGATGATTCACAGAGGCAAAACCTTTCCCCATGTGCTGCACTGCTGTGTTTATAAGTAGGCCATAAACGATGTCATGGTAGTTTGGTTTTGTTGTACAAAACCTTTGCATTGCATCTAGCTAGCTAGCACCAGCCCCGAACTGACTAGATCCTCAATTTGGTAGTCACCTCCAAAATGGGAGAAACAATTCCCAGTTTTCTGAACAACCCCTTGACTGTAAATTCACTTTAGGAGGACTATAACCAGGCAAACACTCAAAATTTTTGCTGAATAAGGGTTTGAGGAATGTTAAACTACCAGCTGGTTCTAATTTGAATTATTGTCTAAATTCGTCATTCAGTTAATTTTGGCACATCTAAAAGGTGTCCTCACTCAATCTAAGCTTTTACTTCCTTCTTACTGGCCTCTGTTTCTCAGTCCTCCTCCACAATTTAATCTGTTCTTCAAACGACGATATTAGCACATGAATGAAGAACGCGCTGCCCTTGTCAGAACTGAACCCTGTATAATTTTCCTCCCTTCCTGATTCATCTGTTGAAAGGATGCGAATCTTGGAAGTTATTTTTAAAATAGTATCTCTGTGATGGAATATGGCATCTTTGATGTGGGTGACCCATTCAAGAAATACATTCTGCTGGTAAACTTTAGATCTCTTATTAAAGTTTAATCGTGACTTTAAGATATAGATGTCAATACATTTCATTTTAACTTAAATGTCATGGATAGTTTAGAGTTAGTAACTGTCATTTTAATGGTCCCATGCAACTGTTCCGGAAGAACAAAGCTTCTCTCCTCATCAAAGACTTTGCAAGACAGTGGTGTAACTTGTTAATTCTCTTCCCTAATACTCTGCATGTATCCATCCCTCATGGGGCAGGTCCTCATGGGTCAAGATGAGATAGTCTGTGCCTTCCCTCAGTACCATTGCAAAAATCCTATAGGATTCTTTCAGTGTCTGTTTTAATCTTTGTGCCTTGGGAGCTCTTGTATGACCCCAATGAAGCTCAGAAAGCAATTATATGGATGGGTGTTATTGAGTTAGATATGGCTACGGAGAGGGAAAAGTATACAGGAGAGAGGAAGCCAGCCTTGAGTGTTTTTTTTTTAAATGCTTGTGCCTTAGAAAATTATTAGCACATTATAGATCTGTGACCTTTAATAATATCTAAGGTTAGATATTAAGAAAAATTTCTACCTGGAAAGAGTAGTCAAGCGTTCGAACAGGGTGCTCAGGGAAGTGACCATCCCTGTGTTCAAGGAATGTGTAGATGAGGGACATGGTTTAGCAAACAGGGTGTTGAGGGTCTTACACTGGGATTTGATGACCTCGAAGATCTTTTCCAACCATAATGATTCTATGATTCACAATGACCATGTGTGAAGTCTTGGTTAACATGAATCACAGATTTTAACCTGTCCTTTTTTTTTTTTTTATCTTAAATGTGTGACTTCTGATTCAACTTAGGTATATCTTTCAGAAAAATAATGGTGAAAATGTTCAAGTGATAGAGAATTCCATTTTTCTATGCAGGTTGCTCAAACAGTTAATTGCAGTTACTACTTTGGCTAAACTTGCAAAGTTAATTTTGAGAAAACATTTTTCTGTTCTTTGGTACATGTAAATGGTAGTCTGAGGACCTGTAAATGGAGACTCACATGAGTGGTTTTCAATATTTTGTGGTCTTCATTCTGTTGCATGATAGGCTTTTTCGAGGCCACATTTTTGATTTCACTCAGTAAATCCTCTAAGTGAAATATTTAGTTACAATTCATTGCAAGGCTAATTTCAGGCAAGTGAATGGAACTGCCCTATGAATAAACTTTACCCATTGTTTAGCTTTTTAAAATGCACTCCTCTTGATTGAACAAAAAGTTTGCAGGGTTGCGGCGGCTGTTCCAGAAAGAGCAAAGCCCGAGATTCCTTATGTTGTCAAGTGCCAAGGATCCTGTGGTTGGAAGACAGCTTAACACTATATGTTTTGCAAAAATCCATTTGCTAACTCATTTATCATCAGTTGATCTCCACTCCAATTTGACTCATGAGTCTTAACTGAAAGTCTTTCCTAATGTTCCCTTATCTCCATCAGCTTTGTCCTTTTTTGCCTATGTGGCCAAATTTAAACAGAGAGGCTCGAAAGGAAAATAGTTTAGTTAGTAGATTAAGTTAACATGCAAGAGTAGGAGGAAGCTGTCATTTTATTTTTTATTTTTAATTTATAGCCATTTTCCCAAGAATAAAACCTATTTCACCGATAATCTCATCTGGGGGACATGTGTAAGCAGTTAAAAAAGAATGCTGGACTTTGGCAGCACATCTGTCCTAAATAGCCAAGCAACAGATTGTTAGTTGTTTCTTATTCCTTTCACTAGAAAACTTTTTAAATGTGAGCTTTTTTCCTTTTTTAAAAAATTCAAAGTTTTAGCCCTTATTTATAAGTTAAACTGGTATTGTGACTTGCAGTCCCAAAAGCCAGAGGACCATTGAGAACATAAATCTTAAACCTCTTTTCCCTCCAGTCACACTGACAGGATGTTTTTCACAAAGTTACCTTCAAATGCACTGTTTGAAGTAAAACTACTTTCACCAAATATTCACATCTTAGGAATTGCCTTAAAGGATTTCAAGTAAATGATTTTTTTTTCCTGATTAAGTTACATACTTAAAAGAATAAATTATGCTTATTCCTGAAATAAGGATGAATCTACTAGTACAGCAGAGGCATCTACCTTGAAAGACTGAAGTTTTGTGAATTCAAATCTTATTTCCTTTGTTACTCCAGTGGATTTTAATTGACCTAAATCTGTGCTGACTGC
This sequence comes from Crypturellus tataupa, assembly GCA_034781795.1. Lineage (NCBI taxonomy): Eukaryota > Metazoa > Chordata > Aves > Tinamiformes > Tinamidae > Crypturellus > Crypturellus tataupa. Next base: position 2,690,962 of record JAWLRI010000673.1, read on the forward strand.
AACAGAGTCAGATGGATTTTTAATGTGAAAATAGGTTTTTGCAAAGACATTTGATATTTCTCTTTGGATTACTGTTAATGCATTCTATTTTTACTGATCTTTCTGATGTTTTTATAGTATGTTTTTCTAATGCTGGCTTTGATTGTACACTCCAGTAAAGGAGTGAAAAATAGGAAAGCTCCTTAGCTTTGGGTGGTGGTGGTGCTTTTCACATTGTTTTAGAAACTTTTCTCCTCAAAAATTAAAAACAAAGTACACTGAGAATTCTGAGTTAAAAAAAAAAAATCTAGTTTAAAAAGCATGCAAAAATGTATAGAAAATGTTCACTAAAATATGTATTAAAATATTGAAAAATTTTCACTAGGTCTAAACAAAAACTCTATTTTAGGACCTGATGAGCCCCTTTGTCACTCACAGAAGTACTAGTTTTCTTTTATGCTTGCCTAATCCCTGATGTGCCATCATGTTTTGAAAATGAGGTAGGTTTGGGAGACTTTTCCATCTCCCTTGCTGCTGAAGTCAGTTTTTAGTACAGCAATTTGAATATGGTAGATGTACATCCAAGTCAATCAGGTCTATCTTTACCTCAACCTTTGTGCAAACATACAAGGTTGCCGCTTTGTGTCCTGTGAGGGGGGTGAGATCAGCTATCGCCTGGAATAGAACAAAAGTGTTTAAAAAGCCAAAACTTTTGGAGCATGAAACCTGAAGGCACATGTGAGACAGCAGAAGTTACGTCTGTGCTTTCAGGTCCACTAAGTGGAATTTTAAAGGCTATGTTCTTGATGGGTACTGAAGGTTTCCTTCTAACAGCTACTGTGTTAGGGATATCTTAGGAAGGCCACTCATTAAAATCTCAGTACTGTGCTGAAAAGACCTCGGAATAATTTCACAACATCCAGTTGCAGGCACCTGATCTGTAGCTGTTGCTCCTTGGTCATCCTCACTGAGACAAATTTACCATTAAAATCTGTGACGTTTCTCCTACAGACTAACCACTTTGCAGGCTGCATCTAATCACAAGCAGTTTAAAGACAGGCACCTGCCAGTCCGTAGCAGGTTCCATGTCCTTCAAGCTGCTACGCGTTGTACTTTTGCTTAGAGCTAAACAAACCAAGCACTGTGTTGTGCATATTGCTGCAAGTACATAAACATTTTTGGCTGGAATGCTTAACAGAAACGTATTTGCCAACTGGTTCTGTGTTCTTTTTTTGTTTTAGTTACAAGAAAGCAGTTTTGCTCTTGAACTGGACAAAACAACATGAGGATTCACCCTTTGTAACATCTGCTTGTATAGATAAACATCGCCATGACTCAAGCTGCTTTTCACCCGTACGCAGGGTCTCTGCTGCCACCCACTGTGTGGGTCGAGGAGGAGAAGCGAGGATGTGCGGTCAGCAGGATGCTTTTGTAGCCTTTACCCAGACAAATTGCAAAATGAATCACCAAACGATGTGATTTGCTTAGTATGTAGAATTTTGCAATGGAAGAATTGTTTTTCTGTAAACAAGTAAAGCTTCAAATCTTTTAAAGAGCTATTTGCATTCAGAGGGGTTGCTGGATAGTACAGCTTAAATCTTTTAGAAACAGCATTTGAAACTTGCTAAATGAAGCTTGAATCTCTGGAAAGACAGACTAATTGAGGCCAGGTTTTTCTTACATTAGTCTCTGAAATAGCGTAGGCACCTTTGAAAATGTCAGCCCGTGGTAAACTTCCATCATCTGTCACTGTTCAGCAGAGAGCCGATGTAAGTAACAGCTTTTTTAGTGATGGGACCCAGGACTTCTCAACTCTAATCATCAAATTTGGGTAATGACCTAGTATTGTTAATGCCTGATAGTACTTGTACAATTACTTTAGTGGCTGAATTATTAGCTCAGAGTTTAATACAATTTAACAGACCTCAGTCTGTTGCTCTGAACTAGCACCTCATTTTTTACCAACAAGATTTTCACTGCGTCTGGGAGCAGAGAGGCAGAAGGCAGCTGCTGTCCTGTCTGGGCAGGAGAGATGCATCCCTGTGGACTGTCAGCCCCGTGGATGGGGAGCTGGTCCTCCTTCACCCTGTTCATGTAGGGGCTGTTCTCCGAACAGGTCTCTTCAGAGTCATTCCCACATCAACTTTTACAAACAGTAAATTCCTGCCATACAAATGCTATTATCACAAGATAATAATAGCTCATGCCAAAATGGTGGTAGTGATGCAGTTGTTAGCAATACTTTTTCCTTCATTCCTGTTAGAATATTACCTTCTACGTAATGTATGGGCGTATGGGCTTCTCAAAAGCTCCAGTGATAACTCTCATGAACACACTCATGCACAACGTCAGATACGTGTGGGCAAGAGAAGGTCACTGACGTGCTGGGAAAATCTGGTGCCTGTTCACAGAGGGCAGTTCAAGAACAGTTACGCAAACTGTTCTGTATTAACTCTTTAATGTGCTCATCCTTTCCCTTGCATGTGTGCTTGGATTGTGTTCTCCAAGAGAGCAAACATCCTGTTTCCCTCTTGAATGCCTTTGAAATGGATAGTCTGTATCTCATGGCTTTTAGCATACACTGAAGTACAACATTTGATAAAGAGCCATCACAGATAGTTCTGGGAGAGGATGAGCTCTGAAATACTCATGCTGATCAGAGTCCTGCAGTGCCTGAAATGGGACAAGGAGTGAAGAGTGGAGCTGTATCTCCTTTTCTCTCCTGAGGACTCTGGGTAAAGACCTTGGCCTTTACTTCTATTCTCTTGTGATGTTGGTGTCTCGTGCTTCTGTAGCTTGGGGAGCAACAGCAGAACAACTGTACAGTACTACAGTCCTGCTCGGGGGTGATAACACACTACAGATATGCTTTGGAGGTTGGCACAGCTCCACCGTTTGACTGGAGTTCATTTTAGGCATATATGACGCTGGCATCAAGCTGAAAGGAGGTCTTCAGGCTCTTATTCTGATCTGTGGCCAACCTGGCCACTGTCATTGTGAAAATGTTTTTCCATCAGAGAGAACTTCAGGAACATCTGCTTTTCAGATGACATGGTTTTAGGAAAGCAAAACCTTTTTCTTGAATGCTATGAGGATGCAGGAGAAATGCCTAGTTTCTCTATCCATTGCATTGATTTAGATATGATGCTGGTTTCTCTGGCTCCTTGCTCCCATGCAACATTTCCCTTTGATGTTAAAATGCCATAGGGGTGTGAGAGTCAATTTTACTGTTGGAAGCAGGTACTTTGATTTTTCTGATATAAGTTGTAGGAAAAGTTTACTAATCATCCTAGCTGTACCCCGTTTTGTGCCTACAGTACAAAGAGGGCATAAGGACATGATCACATATTTCTCAGATTGCTGCTAACAACAGTTTCATTAAACAACAGATACCTCTTGAAGCACGAGGCATTACTCTGCAGGCTGGACTGAGAGAATGAAGGTCATTTATGTGAAAAATGCACGGTAATGCATACTTATTGATAAGTTGCAGACGACCACACAGAATAGTGAAAAGCTTTATGTGCTACTAGCATAAAACAGAGTTTTCAATCCAGTGACAACATTAACTCTTTAACAAAACCCCTCAGGGTCAATCCTGTAAGTGTGTCCTTATATGCCCAGGATTCATGTGTCTTTCCATCTGGCTCTTTTCTCACAACAGTTTTATATTGTTCTGCTGACTGCAGTGCATATATTTCCCTGCTCAGACCTTCATGGGAGTAGAACTGAGTTAAGGGATTTCAAGATGAACCTGGCAAAGTTTTGAGTGAGACCAGGCAACAGGAAAGAATCTGAAAGGGAACATTTTAAAGGGGCTTGGGAAAGCAAGCTTTGCAAAGAGAAAAACACCAGAAAGATCTGAACAACTGTGGTCTAGAGAGAAATAAATAGTTGTTTTGAGGATCCAGGATAAAAGCAGGATGGAGCAAGATGAAATTACATCTTGAAAAATTATAAAAGCAAGTGCTTGTGGTTTACAAATATCAGGTGAGGAAGGGGAAAAGGGAAGTGTAATTAGACTTGCTAGTGGGCTATGAACTGTAATTATTGAAAATAGGCTGTTACTGATTATCTAAAAAGCTGGATGGGCTTTCTGGTTATGTGTTAAACCAGAAACTGACTCCATGCAAGTGGCATGGGAGTGGCAGGTTGATTTCTGGTTCAATCCCTTCCTAGTTTTGTGGGTGACATGGTCCCTCACTGACTTTTTGCCTGTGGTATACTAGAGCTGTTTGCTCTAGATTAAGTTATATCTTAGAGCACAGCATTTTATGTATAGAGCCAGAGAGCCTCTCAGATTGCATCAGATTAGAGCTCTCTGAGAGTATATGGAGACTTTAAAATATGTCTTTCTTTGATCATAAGAAATGGAAAAAGATCTATGAAGTCCAGTAGAATCTGTGTTACATTGGTCTAATACAGCTTGGACATGTTTGGATCCAGGACATGGTATTTTGGCTCTGTTGTACTGAGATGCCAAGTTATAAGCTTCAAAAGAAAAGTCTTTTTGTTCCAATGAGGAGGAACTCAAAATTCTGTCCAAGAGCCAAGTTGTGTCCTGGGTGCAATTCAGACTCTAGCTTTTAAGTGCTAAGTCCAGAAGGCCAGATTACTGGCCATGAGTTGCTGTTTTACCAGTGGATAGACTATCCTTACCAGGGTGGGTGGGTAAGTGAACCCTGAGAAGAACTGGGGCTCTGGGTTGTGTGCTGTAGAAAGTAGACATCTCAGTCATCCTCCTCTGAGTGCCATCCTGTTTGGGTCTGTTTGGATCTGTAAGTATCCTGTGAGTAAAAGCTGTTTTTAAACCACCTGTACTGTTAAAAATTGAAGGTGGGCAGCTGAGTGTGCTTTCTAGGTTTCTCCTTGCTTTAGGTATCTGTCTGATTTTACTGAAGAGAAAATCAGAAAGTGCTTATGAGTGGGGACTTTGTAAGAGCAGACCTGACAAGCAGTTTTATACATGAAATTTCTAAAACCTGGAGAGTCGCTAGTTATTTGGACAGTGGATCATGTCATTCTTGTGGGAGTTTTTTTTTTTCTTTTTTTTTTTTCCCCTGAGTTTTAGAAAAGCTCTTCTAGTAACTTATCTATTACAGATACTTTACAGAAAGTAATATCACAGAGCTGTTCATGACTGTTTCACACACAGCCTATCCTGAAGGTACCTTTCACTCTCTAAACAGTAGAAATTCAACTGTTCACCTGTCATTTATGGGATAATGAGTTCTCTGGATTGGCGTGATCTCCTAATGGAGCTCTGCACAAGAAATTGGACTGGCCTTTTAAAGCAGGGAAGTGATGCACAGTTACAGTCCTTTATCAGCCTTCTTGTGCCTGTCTGCTCATTACTATCTTCCACATGGTAAGGGCCCCTCATGACTGTTGCCCTTTACCTCAAGAGAGAGCACATCCCTGTCCTACAAAACCATGATGACACATGGAAGTTGTTCACAGGGCCATTAGAGTGCCACAGAAACAGAACTTCATGTTTATTCATTCTGGCAATAATAAAGCAAGTTCTCTTTTGCTTCAGTGGCAGTGGTGCTTGTGCTCTCATTGCCTCCCACTTGAGCATAGCAGTTCTCAGTCAGGAACAGCATCAGGTTGCAGCAGGGTTAGCATGTGTTAGTGCAGATGATGCTGGGGGCCCTGAAGGAGGGAGAGCATTGCTCTAATTTTAAATCATCAAACTGGCAGCTTCATCCTTAGATCAGCTTACTCAGTCTCAAAGGATATTGGTATGATCTGTTTAACTGAAATTAACCTCTACTGATACGAGACGATTGCATTCCAAAATCACTGGTAAACTTCTGCTTATCGGTCCCCATTTGACACTGTCTGTAGACTTTAGAGCATTACTTTCAAGCTGTGAGAAGAGGTTTCTAAACCCAACTTCAGGGCTTTCTGAATCCCAGCCAATTTGTGGGCAGCTGAGTATGTGGTGCACAGTTTTTAATCAAACATATTCTGTCACTAGATGCTTTTGCAGAGCAGGTTGGC
>JAWLRI010000673.1:2717820-2738387 GCA_034781795.1 Crypturellus tataupa
CATAAGATCCTCACCTCTGACATTTTGTACAACACAGAACTGCAATACTGCCCATACAGTTGCTAATAGTGTATTCAGAGGCCTCAGTCTGACCATGAAGGCTTTAGGGAAAGGCAGTGTTTTTATCCTAGAGGTGTTGCATGGAGCATTTATTAATGTCATCACTGCCAAGAAGAGAAATCTCTATTCTTATTTGATTTTTTTCCTGCACTTATAGGCAGACATTTCTGCACCCCACAGGATTCTGCCTCCATTTGGTGAGAGGCAACAGTGAAGCTACATCGTGGTGTTTGAAGAGCTTGGGGTAATGACCATGGGATGCTTAACTGCTTGCTTAGGGCTTTGGGGTCTTTGCTCAGAATACTATGTGGCTTCAAGCCACAAGTATTCTACTTCCCACAAGCATGGGAAGTAGAAGGAAATCTGGGTGAGGGAAGAGAAGAGATCGTAAAAGACATTTGGGATAGAAAATCAGACTTTTTTGAGGTTGGGAAGGCTTAGAATAGACTCAAGCGAGGTGGTTGATTCAGAGGAAGGGGCACTGGATGGAAGAGCTGTCTCTGGTCATTAGATCCATCCTCTTGTGGGACACCAAGTCACCGCTACATCTTGAAACCGCTTTGTTCTTGCCATATTCTTACCACTGGTCCTTTTGGAGGACTTGTTTAGAACTTAACTCCTGTGCTGGTTACTAACATACCCCAGTTTTCAGGTTAAATTTGTTCTGGCCCTATTTAAAATGTTTTCTCTTATGTCAATATTGTCCTTTAGTTTAAATAATTTTTGTCTTTCCCTTGTGTTTACCGTGCTAATATATCTCATAGGCAGCAAACATATTCTCTCTCAGCCTTCACTTTTCTAAAATATTTAGTCTGTTCTTGTAAATAAGGCTGTATTCCCTTGATCTCTGTGGTGCTGCATGGTTAATTTTGTTTTATATTTTCATCTTTTCATCTTCAATTCTGACTTTTTTTTTATCAAAAATGCCACTTCCTTAAGTAATTCCCACTTAAATCAAGTACATTCACAAGTGTTTGAAAACCATTTCTGATTATCTGTGATATCAGCACACAAACATTTAAAAAGAAATGAGTCAGTACTGTAATTTTTTGTAAACATCTGTAAGTAGACCTGTTCTGTTAGACAGGCAGCAGAATCTATTCCATGCCATTGTAAAGTAGATTTTGAAGTCGAAATATTTCAGTTTAAGGGCAGTAACTTTGTCACTTGTTTTTATTCTGTATTCTGGTCTAGTCTCTATGCAATATTTTGTTTATTTTTTCTACAATAAGATTTTGATCTCTCATTTTATAAGGAGGACTTGAAGTTCTCATTAAAAAAAGCATAAGGAAGTGCTATATCAGTTATAAATTACATCAGTTACTGCATTTTGGAATCACTGTTTCCTTTCCTTTTTTTTCCTGAGAATTTTATTTTACATTTTGAAAATATGTTTTCTTTCAGATATCTCATGAAATGACACCTCAGTAAAAAGTGCTAGAAAGGCATCATGTTTTCAGTGTTAGTAGAAGAGTTTTTCTATTCCTTTAGTGATTTGTTGTCATTGATGAAAAAAGGCTTTGTGGGGTTTTGTTCTCTCCATATAGAGATCTAAACAACAACCAAAAAAAAACAAAAACAGCAACAAAAAAAGATGAATGTTATTGGCTTTGTAAGTACACTGAAGCCTGATCCAATAGGTACTGAAAGCACTGGAAAGATTTCCATTAACTTTTATGGCCTTGATTTGATGCCCTTTAATAATTACCATACCCTCCAGCATAGCAGCTGATAAATTGCTGTTGACGGTGGGTTTTCAAAATAGAGTATACTCAGGGTTTTTACCACTGTCAATGAGACTCCACCAAGTTAATCATTATGTACCAATATCTTTTTACAAAGCAAACTAAAAGAATCATTTGCTGTGTACTATATTACTTATGTTTTTCCCTTGCCAGTACCCCTTTAATTTTTCTCTCCGTTTGCTATCTATTATTTATCTTCGTAATTGTAGTATTCATTTCAGTATTCATAACCTATTGGGATATAAGTTCGTATGAAAGGCACCACAGAAAATGAAGTTTTATAGCATAAAGAATTGTGTTTAAATGTTGGACATATTGGCCATTGATTTCATTTTTATTACACTCTGAAAACATAAGCCATTTCAAGAGCAAATTCTCATATCCTTACCAACAAATAAGCAAGGAAGAAATGAATAATACATTTTATTTATGTTGCTTCCTGCAAGTTCCATCTAAACCCATGGGGTGAAGATTTAATTTTCATTGCACTGTGTAGCTGGCAGTCATACATCTATAAACTACCAAAAAAGTAAACAAGGTATTTGTATTGCAGTTTAAAAAAGGAAAAGAGAGAAACAGCATTCTGCATTGATAGCAAATTGAAAAATATGGAACTGCATTCCTATTTGAATTAGACCTTTCTGTCTGTTTTTGAGTTTAATTTTTACCCAGAGGTTCTACTATGTCCAGAAATTATGACCTACATAATCAAATGTAGGTGGGTGAAGTTAAATTGTATTTAGCCATCTAATGAAATAGTTTTATATAATCAGATGATTAATTTATGTGTCCAACTTAAATAGCTCCTAAAATGTGGGACGATGTCATTTTTCCCCAGAGCTTTGTATTTAGTCGTACTGCAGTCACTGGACGCAAGTGCAGCTTTACCAGTGTTCAGATGGTAACTTGCGTCCTGGTAAAATGAGGTACCCTTCTCCAGAGTACTCTATTTCCAATCCAGCCTTTTTTTCCTTGGATTCTTCCCTCCATTCTTGCTTACAAAAAGACCCAAGGATAATTTTTTGAGCTCTCACTTTCTGCCCCTCGACCCTTTTTTTTTTTTTTTTTTTTAAATAAGGTATTTCTCATAGGTTGTATAATCTTTAATATCTTGGCTGAGAAGAGGGATATGGAGGTTTTGTTATCAACATAGTTAGTTTTAAAGAAGTAAAAAGATAGAAAAAGGACCCATCACAGCATCAGAGTAGCTGACTGAAGCACCACTTCTGCACCTTTCAGGCCATAGAGCCCTTCCACTAAGCTGCAACTAATGGTCCTCTCAGACAATTGTGCAAATGCTTTATAGTGCTTGTTTTGTCTATGATGTGGATTGAAGCAAACACTGTTGGAGGACATTGGCAGATCAGATGTTTTGTCTACTAAATTTAGGATAAGAAACTACAAGTAAGTTTTATTTTTAATAATATGATTCTTCCATATGTGATAATTATTTGTTAAGCCTAACCACTCAGCCGAAGCTTCCCTCTTGTCTGCTGCAATTAGTAATTCTAAATGTCTCACCTCCGCTTTTAAATCTAGGATAAACTGGAAAATCAGATCTTGTTTCTCTCAAGTACTCTGCATTTTCACTATGCTGCCCTTCTGAACCATCAATGCCTTCCCAAGCCCATTGATCTGAATGTTTGCCTTTTCCTCATTTTTCACAGAAATTCTTACTTCTATTGGCTTAAACAATATTGAACTGACTCTATTGCTCAACAGCTTTGAGATAACCAGTGGTTTATTGCTGAGTTCTCTTGCTGACATACATCTTTTTCCTTGAACGTTGTAGCAGAAGTTGGGAATTCAGCTTTGCCAATCGAGGGGTGATATAGAACAACAATAGCGCTATACATGATCAGAACTATTTTTCCAGCCAGTAGCTCTTTGCAGTACAATGCCCCCTCTCATGAGGCCATGCCTATAGATACGCAGAATACAGAGTCAGACTGTGTGCAGGAGCTGTTTAACAGAGCAACACTATGCATTTTACCAGCTATAGGGGACAGCGGAAAGGGGAGCGGGGCATGGAAATTCAGACCGAGAACAAAACTTATTTCTTAGATACAGAGTCCAACTGTTACGAAAGCTAAGCTTGGCATGCGGAGATCTGTTCAGAGAGAGCAGTCTCCCCATGAATGCAGTATGGGAAGAGCCCTGACACAAAGGGCTATCCCATCCACCACATGGTAAACTGCAGAAAGCTCTTCTTTGGACCTGTCCTTTGGCCGTAGAAAAGCCCTGCACCGTAAGAGAAAGGAACATCCAGTAAAGCCTGTGCAGAGCTGTTTGGTAAAGCAGATCTGTACTGATGAGGGGTCGCAGCTGCTCCAACGTGCTTTCCTTGATAAAGCTGATCCATGTGCACTGTATGCAGCGGTGTAGGATAATGACCATATTTAAAACTAGGCTTAGGCACATTCCAGAAGAATCTCCTTTGCCTCTTCACCAGCCCTGCAGGAGTTGTTGGAGAAAAAAAGATGTATTTGAGACTCTCTATGTTTACTCTGTAAGTTTGAACAGGAGTCTGAGACAGAAGACCTCACAAGGAGCATCCTTGATAAGAAATACTCCTAAATTCCTGTTGTTGATGATTCACTTTGCACATGAGAATAAAGCTAGTAAAGCCTATGCTCCTCCTGTTTTCCCCAAGGCTATACTAGTTATCCAAAAGGGCCCAAGGGGGAAAGAAACATGCGGAGAGGTTCTGCTCCTTCCTGCTGGCAGCACATCCTGCTCCGCAGGGACTCGCTGCTCTGCGAAAGAAACTTTCATTTCAGCGTGCCGTCCCCAGGTTTTCCTTACTGCTCATCATTTCTGTGCAGAAGCAGCTGCACACGGGGACACGCCGCGCTCGCGGCAGCTGTGTAGGAGGCCAGTACCCTGCTGCCGAGAGGGAAGCCCCAGCCTCACACCTGCGGCGTTAGGGGAGCAGCGAGACCAGACAAGGGAGCAGGGGCTGCCCCAGGTCCAAACCTGCTTGTCACATATGTGTACCACTAGTACCTCCTATCTTAGTTTACTTAAATGACTAGAAATCCCGAAAATATGATAACGATGCATTGACAAAGACACTGACCAGAAGTAGGTAAGTGAATGGGGCTAATAACTCCAATGTAGGAAAGAATGCCCATGGTTTGCTGCCATCATAGCCTCTCTCTTTTTTCTTTCTTTTTCTTTTATTTTTTTTAAGTTAGCTTGGAGGTAGAATAAAACTCACTTCATTCCCTTGAAGAAAAATATTACCCATCTGTGACAGAAAGTATATGTTCAGCAATTGCATTCCACATCTATTTTCTTAGCTTTTTTAATTATTTACACAATCACACCACCCACAGCTTCCTGGCCCTTTGCACTCAATGAAAAAAGTTTCTCTGTGGCTAGAATTCACTTTTTTGTCTCTGTCTCACCTACTATATGTGAGAATTGGATCATCTAGTATCTAAAATGCAGTGCAATAACAGAAGAAATGATAATCAATGGTATCAGACAGCTGAGATTGATACAGCATGAATTCTCTAAAGGAAAAAAAAGTGTTTATTTCAAGATTTTTAGGGAGGAGGAAAGGTGAAACAGAGAAAGAGAGCAATTGTTATAATAAAATGGGTACACAGATCATATTCATAGGCTTTTTCATCTGATCAGTTCCTAATAAGACAACATACAGGTTTTTCTAAACATTTAAATCCATTCATAATGTTAATTGCTCTTCACTGATGAATTGACAGTCTGATGGCCTAAATTTAAGAGAATGATGGAATATTCACTCTATGTCAACTGCTTGGTAAATCATGTGATGCTCAAAAACTGAGCTGAACCACTGCTGCTAGAATAAAAATATAACAGTTAGGAATCTGAGGCTGCACCTTGTCCTTTCTGACACCAATAGCAAGTTCCCCACTGGATTTAATCTAAATCTGAGCTTGTCACTGAAATGGAAAAGAAAAGATTATTAATGTAATGTAATGTAATGTAATGTAATGTAATGTAATGTAATGTAATGAAGTGTAATGCAATGTAATACGAATGTTGAAAGAGAAACAAAAAGTAACAAGGATACAAATATTAATGTCAAATCTAATCCATTACATGTCATGGAAACTTAAGAAAGTGTTCTTAAATTGTAAAATATATTTGCATTTCAAACAGATTTCTGCATAACTGAAGATTAAGAAAATATTTATTTTTTTCCTCTGGGAATTTCTTTACAGGAAAATAAGACAGATTAATAGTCTAATTTAGAGTCTTAAAAGTTTTCCATCAAATTTTGGACTGTTGCTGATAAATCTGTCTTTTGAAGGGTATGTATGTCCCTCTAGCTGTTACCAATCCTCCTCCAGAAATGCCACTTCAGAATGAAATGTTCTACTTTAAATTTATATTTCTGTGTATAATGACATTTAAATGACAGCCTGAGTTCAAATAGCAATATAAAACTAAGCATTGACATTTTGAATTAAAATATTTTGGTTAGTTCCAAAATGTTGTTTGGAAAAATTGAAATATTTTCTCAAAATTGGTATTTTCTCAGAGGAAAAAAAAAATCTACATTAGAGAATGCAGGAAACCTTTCTTCTGCACCAATTCATCTGCTTGACTTAAGAATTTCACAGCAAAGCTGAGCACGTCTTTGAAAGAAAGAAAATTGAGTCTCTAAAAAGAAGGATAAACTCTACTGTGTACCTTACAAATAGATAACCAGTGAATGAGTGTTTTCTAATAAATAAAGTTGTATGTCTTGGAGGAGAAAGGCAGGGAGGGAGGGCAAGAAATGCTATTTTTGTAAATAACATTTTAAATTTTCTAATTAACTTCATAAATGAGTGCGAGATGGCAAACCTGGGGAATAACTCTTCCCATCCCAGTCACTGACCTGAAATTCGTGACTGAGATCGGAGATGACCAAGCTATCTCTGTTCACAGCTGCTGTCATCTGCAAATGCAGATATCAGAAATAATAATATTAACATGAAAATCAGGTAAAAATACCTCAAAGGCCCAATCAACTGCCTTTCAGTTGTCTTCTGCTGTTGGATTCCTTAGGACTTGTGTATAGCACTTCTTTTTCCTCCAATTTAAACTACAACAAATGTGTTATAAAATTAAATCCTTAATTCTTCACAAGACCATATAGCCCCAAGAACTAGAGATCTGGATAGTCATGACAAAAACTGTATAAGTCGATAAACTCAAGCTTGATTTAAAGAAAGTGAAATCGCTTCCTTCCTCTCCAGATGAGGCAGAGCAGAGTTAGGACTCTGGCTCTTGGTAGCGAGTTGGTCTCTGGTTTTGTTCCTGGAGCAGTGCAGCTTTCTGGAGCTTCTTGATGAGGGAAAAGAACGCAGCACCCCAAAATGTTCACCTGAGAGGTGATGTCACTGTACTGGAGCAATGAGAGATGTTGTAAAAGGTTTCCAGAAACAGTCTGTTGTCCCTTTATGTGAGTATTACAGTATATACTCGTATTCAGCCTTTGATTACACCCCAACTCTTCTCTTTTAGGTGGTCAGTGGTCCCCTTCTGAACATGCAGTTGTCTTCCCATTTGGACCCATCTCCCTTCAGTGCTGGGTACTGCTAAACATACAGGCTGTCTTCAGTGAGCAAAAAAAAAAGTCTTCAAACAAAATTTCTTACGGGCTATTAATTCACTGCACTGCATGTATTCCCTTTCTTTGCTGAAATATGTGTTAATTCCATACCTTAAATCACTTTGCTGTTCAGACTTTAGGCTCAGTCCAAACCCTTACTTTAAATACTGAGGGATTCAGAGCCCTATGGCTTTTGAAAAGCTGTAGCCTTTATGTTGTCAGTACTCTCCCTAGTCTTGTGCTGTGTCCTCTGACCTTACATATCCTTTCCTCTTACAGCCTTGGCTCTCTTCTTTTCCCCCTGGCGTTTGCTCTTTCACTGGTCCTGCTCCATCTGGAACTCACTTCCTTTATCTATCAAGATGCTTCCTCTTTTCTAATGTGCCTTTATAATCTTCCTGTCTGTGGTTATGCTAAACCCTTTCCAGGACTTTATCCATGTAACTTCATCTTTTCCCTACAAACAAAGCATATTTCTATTCCTTCTTTTTCTTCTGTTTGTAGTGTTTTCCTTTCTGTTTGTATGCTAGGCTATATGAACTCTGTCAACTCTCTCTGATGAGCTTTTTTCGATTCTTAGGATGGTAAATACCACATAAAATTAGTCACCTTACTGTGTTGTGAATGAAGAAGCACTGTTCTCTTGTGTGCAACACTCACTAGTGGGTTTTTTTTTGTTTGTTTCCTGCTAGGGACTCCTCTTGGGTGTACAATTACCCTGATTACACATTTACTGTGCAAATGGTTAAGTATGTAAGTATATTTGCACGCACTATTTTGGCAATTTCACATATTTACCTTGCTTTGAAGTGCTAGTTTTCACTGTTTAATGGATTAGCTATTTACATTGGAGATCATGGCATTTAGTCACTAGAATTTATACATTTCACATCTCCACCAACTAGAAATGCATCTGTTTTGACAAAATAGTACTTAATGGGCTACAGAGACTGGAGACTTATCACCAAGAGAAGTAAGGGACATCTCACAGAGCCAGTATCCTACAAGCAGAGCAAAACTGGCAAAAGTCCATGACCAATTTAAGTCATAGTTCTTCCTTTTCTGTAAAGAAAGGAACACTATTACTCTTACTGGTATAGATGTCTTTCTCTTTAGCACTTCTTTCATTTCAAAGAGTAAAAGATCAGGTAAAAGAGAGATGTCCCCTCTCAGCCCATGCAGTTTCTGCCCAACTGTGTGAGAGGATCAGCAGCAGCCACCACAGCGCACGGTTGTGTCTGAGAGTTATGGGCAATGCTCCAGGGCAGGATGCAGCGAGATGGGAATAACTCGGAATGGCTATTGGGGGGAACCAGACTGTGAAGGAGAAAGGAAACTTTAACCTTTCTCATTAGTTCACTTTTGGAAATCAAATCATTTTCCTGATTGTGCTTCTTTCCTTTCTCTCCTAGGCGCTTGCTGGGTGTATTTCCTCTGAGTTTTCTGGCTTTGTGATCCTCTTTTCTTCCACAGGAAAAAAAAGTTTTTTTTCCATAGGAAAACGTCCCTAACCCATCAAATCAAGGAGAAGAAAAGAGCAAACTCTGTGACTGAACTCTGAATCTTCAATATAAGCTGCACTGGACAAGCAGCATAATCCCAGCTAGAAACCAAAGAGTAGATTTATCTCCTGACCCCAATCTTGTTCTAAGAGTAAGTATAACTTCTCTATGTAATATATATATATATATTCTTCTGTTTTCAGGCACAAACTGTGGCTGTTTTGCACAGAAAGGAGAGAAACACATTTTCCTCCAATCATTCTCTTTGTATTTGCTTCCAAGAGCAAGCCAACTCCTTCCTTCTTGTGATACTCGGAAGATAAAAGTCTCTTTATTTCCTTGGCCAGCTGAGTTGGGCAGTGATGATTTAATCCTGAGCCTGAATGTCACACAAACAAATAAATAAACTGAAACATCTTTCACAGACCCATTCTTTAGCGTCTTGACTTTTCAGGCTTCTGCTGTAGCTAATTGAAAAGGTCTGTTTAGTTTTTTTCTAAGTAAGTGCTCTGTATGACATGTAAACTGCCTTGCATGCATAGTCCATGGGATAGGGAGTTTAAAACCTTGTAACACGTATATGTACTAATAGGTGCTTAAAGAAGAAAAGAGTCTGTGAACAATGCATGGTAGAATTTCTTACAATCCCATTCTTTTGTTTCAAACCATTCTTGTTCATAAAATGAGAACTAGACAATTTTTTCACCCGCTAAAATTTGCTTTTCGTTCCCCTTTTTTTTTTTCTCTAGACCTCATAAACAATGAGTTTACAAATAGCAAGAGAGCAGTTACAGAGTGTGATTATAACCAGCTGCTGAGCATGTCTGGAAATATTGTCACAGCCAGAGTGACATCAGCTTTATCACACTCGAAGGTCGCAGTCCTGCCAAGTTGGGTTTAAATGGCCATGCTATCACGACTACTTCAAAGTCCAGGAATTTACTGTAGAAGTTTTTACCATCATGTGGATGTGTTTGCATGCAAATTGTGGATTTTTTTGATGTGGGTTCAGGATTCTGTTTTAGTGAGCAGTACTGCATGGGGTTGAGGGTGGTGCAAAAGCTGAGCATCCTGAGGAGATCACAGGAGACACTACAGGGAACTGCAGAGACACCCTCTTCCTGCTGTCTCTTTTTGGTTGTGCTCGACAGAGAAAATGGTATTTATTTAAAATGTAAAATCTGAATCAATTTAGCATCTTTATTAGTGAGTAGAAAGCCTGCAGTATTAGTTTTGGATGGTAAATAGCAATGTAATATCTCTCTAAATAAAGACAAAATCATGTTAGGCTCTTAATTGTATGCCACATGCATAAAGTCCAGTACATTTGGTTAAACCTGATCTTTAGCCGGTGACAGTCTGTGGAAGAGTGAAATTTCTTATTGGACAGAGATGTTAAAAGAATGATCCTGGAAAAACTACAATTTTATTGCATGTAGAGAGGACAGTATTAGACAGATCCAGATGTCTCTCTCAATAGAAAGTAACATGGTTTACCTCTGGGATTGGTACAGGAATAGAAATAAATGAAAAAAAAATGATTCCCAGAAAGCTACAGAGCAGTAAGTTTGGGGAAGGGTAGACCTGAATAAACCATCAGCAATATATTTTAAATTGGCTTCATCCAAGAAGCAGCATGATGTCTCACAGGTGTGATAGAACGGATGCAAGCTTCCATCCGTTGTCTCTTTAACAAAGTGCACATGGAAGCCCCTGAAGCACTGACAAGTCTTTATGGGCTTAAGCTTGTTCTGAACTTCTTTCTTTTGAAAATAGATTTTTTTCTTTTTTTTATTTTTTTCCCTGAAAATAGCCTAATGGAGAACAAATACTAATACATATTCCCTGTGTGAAGTAAAAAGTAAAAATAGCTTGTAAATATATTAAAAAAACTTTTAGCTAATGGAAAGACGTTGATCATTAGCCTTTCATCTGGATCAGGTGAGAAAAGAAAACTTGAGGATTTTGAGGAAGGATTTGGAAAACACAAGCAAGTCAGTACTGGAATTGTCTATTGTGAAGACGCTGTCTGTACTCCTCATGCCGTGGCAGACTAATGTGCCAGGGCCTGACCTCAGTGACAGCAAAAGGGTATGTTTTCCTGCAACTGCAGTCTACAGGGACCTGTCCTGACTTAGACTCACAGAGGATCTGAACTTCTGTACTACAAAAGACAATATACTTGATGTAAAGAAGACATGCATTTATAGATGACCTTGTTGGTCATCTGCTCTTCAGCAGCAGTGATGATGGTGTCAGGAAGGTGGCTGCAAAACAAAGACAACTGTTCATGGTCTTTGTTATCACAGGTCCAGATGGAGCCATAAATTAAGAATGGTATAGTAAATATCTCAGTATCTCCTCTTAGTAAGATTCTCGGATTTTCTATATACACAGTGGTATGAGATTGTTTTATATGAGGGGATCCTTTTGCCAAAAAAAAAAAAGAAAAAAGAATGCAGTGTAATACTATGATTTGCTAGGTACAATATTGAAAAATAACCCAGTTCATTTCACTTAATCTGTAGTTATTTATATGCCCTTTACCACTGCTCTGTCTAGAGCCTGATTCTGAACTGAAAAATGGTGGTTTAAATCCAGAATACCGCCACTGATATAGGTAGACATGGATAGATTACTCTGGGTATATGCTGGTCTGTTTTAATTTTTCAGATTGTGTAAAGGTCAGTATTTGCTTCCTTCTCCAGAGAAGGTCATTTATCTGATTTTTGATGGAAGTAATCACTTACCAGAACATAAAAGTGAGGTGAAGTTGGCTGTTATCAGATATAGTTAGGGCTATCATTTGTCTAAGTTTTCTTTTTTATGTCTGGAAATTTTGTCTGGGAAGAATTTAAGAACTTTTGGACAATTTCTAGGATTACTGGGTATCGGTGTAAACAGCAGCATGTCTGATGAGGCAGATTAAGTATCCACATCACATCTAGTAGACACTGTTTTTACACATGCAGAGCAGGCACTGAACAGTGTGCACATAGGTGTATTTCTGAAATCAAAATCTGGACAAAAATACATCAATACCAATGATATGATAAGTTTACAGAGCACTGTAAAACAAAACAGTTTTTAAAAGATGTAGCATATTGCAAGGAAGTATCTCAAAATGCAGTGTTTTCAATTCTTATATTGAGATTTACAAAGGAAATTTAATCCTTTATTTTTCCATTTAATCTTTTATTTTTAAGTATTACAGCTGATTTAAATCAACTTTACCATCCTTGTTGCACCACCTCTGCAGATGTTAAGACTGTGTAGGAGATCCTGCTGATCTTTATAGCACATGCACCTGGAGAATGGACAAGACCAGTCTCTGCAGGTTTGAAGTCAATAGTTTTTTCTCTCTCATCTTGGTAAGCCATTGCATGATTTGAGTTTTTTTTATTTTTATTTTTATTGTGAAGTAAATCTGACATGTTCCTCTTTTTGATTTGTCCAGTCCCCATGCCAGATTCTGGACTGCCAGACTCACTAAGGCTATACGTAATATTGCTATGTTCAGACACCTTCATATCGCTAGGCATATCACGTCCTGCATACATGCACAGATGAGAATACGGGAAGGACAGGTTCACCGCTATTGCAGCTGCCCTTTCTGCTCAGAATCAGAGTGGTTGAAGCTTGCCAAAGCAGATAGGCACTAAAAATTTTGCCTAAAAACAGCTCTGTCACAAATGCAGACCCCACTGAATTCACCAGGAGCCCTTCAATTGACTTCATCAGATTTGAGTCAAGCCCAGTAATACATTAACATCTGCAGATTATGTGTTTCCAGTTACAAATAACGTATCTTACTTATATTGGGTTCTCTTCAGAGAAGAGAAGAACTCACATTCAAGTTGTAAGTTGAATGAAGCTTTCGATCCACTTTCTCTGCCAGAGCATAAATGAGCAGATGCATGGGGAGGAGCTGGAAGAGGGGACGGAAGGCTCACAGTGTCCCTCCACATATCTCCTGTCATCTAGAAGCTCTTCAGCTGTGGTTTGTGGAGTCACAGCCTGTTGTGCAGGACGAAGATAAGCAACAAGCTGACACTGCGGGGAGGCGGGGTGCTCTTCTCCAGGAATTTCGTGTGTAAGCTGAGCAAAACCACTCGCTCACAGGGAATTTAGCCCTGAAACCGAGATGCCACGTTTCTCAGCAGGAGATTAAAGGTAAGTTAAGGACAAGATCACCTGCTTTTAAACTGAGGTGTTAAATTTTGTGGCAAATGTGCTAAAGATGCTTGTGGGTGCAGCAGCATCTGCATTAATCCCATAATACGATGAAAACATTGAATGGAAATGCATGCATCAAAACTGTTCCTTGGCATCAGGCAACTGTGCTAGAAAACATCTGACTTCGAGTTTCAAAGACGAAGTAAAAGGGACTTGAGATGCACTAACATCCCAGAGTGCAACATGGTGAACATTTAATTTGAGTTAGCTTTAAACACACTAGCCTGGATATCACATGCAACAACAGCTATTTTGTGCAGAAACCATCACTTCAAATTTTTGATTAAATTCAACAGAATTGATGCACTGATATTCTGAAACTGCATGATAAGGCAACACCATTTTCCTTGTAGTGTTTTACCATCTGCCAAAACAACAATTAAGACCTGAAAAATGAATCCACTACATGAATCACTGTGAATAAAGTAAAACTGGATGGTTTCTTTTCCTAATTTGTAAAATCTGCCACTCTATGACTACTCAATGGTTTATTTAGTTTTGTACTCTTTGTACACTTTGGGAAACAAGGTTTCCCAAACAATAAACAGAACAATCTCTTCCAGCTCCCATCTATTAAGTGTCTAGGCACTTCATATGGCAGCAGTTGCCTCTAAACAATCATGTCTAACAACCGCAAATTAATTTGTCCCACAAGGATTTGTTGGAACTCTAATATTGCCCCATGCAGGTGCAACAAAGGGAAGTTATTATACTATGTAAAACACTTTGGAGCCCAAAGAATAAGAGCTGTGATTTTATGATAAACTGTGTCTCAATAATGTACTAGTTTCATATTAATATAAGGAGGAGGCTTTTCTGATGAATCTAAAGGACAAGATTATTTCAAGATAAGGCTTACAGAATAAAAAGTGCAACTTTCTAAGGTTTCCTTGGCTGAAAATGAAAAAGTTAAAAGTTTTGCAATCTCTCTGACATGTAATCCTATCTTGGTGCTGTCGGCATCTTAATGGTCTATTGATTGGATCTTGCGACTTGCTATTTTTAAAGAAGTATTATTACTCTGTTGGGGCAAAAATGAAAAACTACTTGTAAAGATCTTTTTAAAGTTTCATGATTTTTCAAATGATTCTTAGAGGCTGATCAAGCTCAAAGACAAGAGAATTAACTCTTTGCATTTTTGAGACAGTGAATTAATCTGTGGCAAATGTAGTGATCAATGACCTTCAGGAAGAGACAGAGAAGGAACTTCTGAGATCAATCAGTGCATGAAATTATTTGGAGACCTCTTACATTTACATTCATATATATAGGAGGGAGCACATCATCTATAAGGCTGGGTGTTTTAATATCGAGTCCCAGAGGAAGCTGATAGTTAAGTGCATTGCATCCAAGGTGCTCTTCTGATCAAAACTGAGACTGCAAGAACACACTGGTCTATTACAAGGTATGTGGTGCTCTTTTTTTCAATTTTCTTCTTAATTCTCTGAGTTAGGGGAAAAAATCAGTTTCTTTAAATTTTCTTCATTTCCTAAAGCAATTGCATTTCTATATGGAAGGAGCAGGAGACAGTAACTGAGCGAACTAGCAGACCTTCTGGTCCTCTACTTTTCCTTCAACAACCTTCCAAGAAGTGTGACTCCTTCTGCAAATCCCTCCTTTATAACTCTTTCCTTCAAGTAAGGAAGAGGGCAAGTTTCAGAATATGGAGGTGAAAACAGGATTACCCACTGAGGCACAGTGAATATGTATGAGTGAGTAGATTGATAACTGAGTAAAGGAAAATAAGCTGCATATCTTTATCCTTTTTCCTGATTGTATTTCCGTCACTCCCAGCCCTCAAAGTATTATTACCAACATAAAGGGGAACTGATAGTGTGGGAGCAGGGTTGTCCCCTTTGCTCTTCAATTTCTCTAGCAGAGATTAATGAGAAATATGTTACTTCTGCAGGTGGAATGGAAGTAGGCAATAGAACACTCGCCTCCTCCTTCAAATGGAATGGGAATTAACAGAAAATTTAGAACAACAATGAGTTTTGATACTTTCCACCTCTTGCTTTCCCAGAATTGATCCTCTCTGAATGGGTTCTCTGTGGTCAGTGTCTTTCCTCAATCTGAAATCCTGAATATTTCCAGATGATTATATCATAGGCAAGAGCTATGTGCCAGTCTATAAGACTGACAGATGAGAGGACAGAAAGAGCATACGTATTACATTGAATAGAAGAACAATGAAAGTAACTCTTTGAAGTCATGTTTTTTTAGAGTAGTAAAAAGATGAAAACAAGAAAATGGATATGAGAATGATGATCTGAAACCCCCAAGGAACTGTGGGCCATTCTATTTTTTTAAAAATATTTATATATATATATATAAAATACATATATATGTAATATATATATGTTATATTATGTAATAATATAACAATATATTAATGTATTATTGACTTGCTAACAAGAAAAGCGGAGTCTGCTCCATTAAATCACATGTGATGGTCAGAGGTGACAGAGATGTTTAGCCATGTATTTATATTCTTAAGCACCAAATTCTTAGAATTTCGGCCTCAGTGCTTCTATTACGTTTCTTTATAATCTGAGTAGGAAATGAGACAAAAGAATATATTATTCGGCTATCCACAGGAGATAAAAGAAGGAGGAAAGAAAGGGTACAAGAACTGGAGCCTACAAATCCACAAACAGCTCTGATCGAAAGAACAGCCCAGCAACCTTCTCATTAGCCATAAGCGTAAAGAGATACTCATCTTCCAGCCTTCCTAGAACATAAAGTGTCTCCTTGTGCTAATGAATCTGCCCATTTTGAGGTCCAGTTTACTCAAACTGGTAGATCGTTTGACTTAGCTTGTGCATTATTATCATGCTGGGTTCTTAACCCATGATCCACACTCTATAAAATTGTTCACTATACAAGTAAAGAATAGAACTATTTAGGCAAATGAGCTGGCCTAAAAAACATGAGCTGCTAAAATAAAACTTGGTATATGCTAAAATTGGCATATAAGTGCCAATTAAATGGCATTTATATTTCCAGGTTTGTATTTTTAAATGGAAAGTTAATGGATCTTTTATTTTCTATGAATTTTTAAAATTATTAATGCAAAGAAAAAGATCCCTAGATCTATATAATTCTGTATATCATACACATATGGTAAAACTCATAGTAATGTTGCAATTAATATGAGTATGGCAAAACATGTAGAATGACCTTGGCATACCAAGAAGAAATTAATTTAAAAGATCAAGAGGTAAAATTTTAAACAGGAATATCCAAGAAAATTCCATTATGAAATCCTGTTTGGACTGGAATACCCTCACCAAATTTCATTTGATAGGTTCCAACCCAAATGTCTTAAACTGCGAGGTCAGGACAGATGGAAAATTAAGAGGGGTAGATATGTTTCAGTTGGAAGGAACAGGAGAAGAACTATGAAATAAATGGCTAGTTTATCTTTAAGCAGAAAAATCTACCCATCATTTCAGGAAGCATTTCAGGTGCATTGGTTTAGGGTAACCTCTGCAGCCTAGAGGTTTTCTGTATAATTTGTAAAGTCCAAGAGACTATGAGTGCCTGCAGAATCATAGCTAGTGTATCTTAGCGGCTTACGCACTTTTTTATAGAGAAGGTTATAAGAAAATCCTGGCAAAAATCTATAGTGGATTAGTTTGAATGGATATAATACTGCAGATTCAGAATTAATCTTTTTAAAAAGTTGCATATTATTAAGGATAAAAGAGGGAGAAGAACATAATTTTGAGACTTCAGTTGAAGAAAGGAAAATCCATACTTTGTAATTATGTGAATGAACAGATACATTATTTTTAACTTTCTTAATTGAGCTCTATGCAGCCACCATAAAAATAACCAGAAAGGTATAAAATCTCCAACTCATAATAGAGGTCTCCATTTTGTTTGTATTTCTAGCTCAAAAGACCTCTTCACTTATTTTAGTTTAATGCTGTTCTGGACAAAGTCTTCCCACATATGGAGTTACTCTGGAGAATGCTATAAATTCATACACTCCTTTTATCCCAAATATCTTTCAAGTGTAGACAATCCCTAAGGCAGACATGCCATTTTTTTCCCCATGAATCACAATGGAAAAGCCTGTTAAACCAGGCCAGACTTCTAAATTCTCTAAATTGCAGCTTGCTCACTTAGCTGCCCGCAGACAGAGACTTCCTCACTTTTACCAGATAGTTTTTGAGTAAACATCCTGCTTTAGATCCTTTCAGAGGAAACTGAGCAAATTTTCAGAGCAAATACATGATTTATTGTAAAAGCTGATGTTCAATAAAATCAGAGGGATCCTTTTTTAGTATATATGATCTAGGTATCTGCTAAAAACACTTTGTTGTCTCATGAGACTTGATGCCCAGACAGCTGAAGCTTACAGAAAAAGCAAAGTCATGTTACACAGGACCTTCAAAAGCTGAAAAGGAAGCTATGACCATTTTGAACATTTGGTGCCTTACGTTTATCTATTGCTTCATCAAAGCAAAGGGGCAAATGATTTTAGTGCTTGCAGACCACAGGTTTGTACCGCTCAAATACGGTTGCCAACCTGAGGTGAGTCAATGTTCTGGACACAGAACTTTTAGAAGAGTCAGCATATGCAGAAGCATGAGTGTTTCTTCTGCCTTCTCAAGACATCATTCCTTGCATTCCTATTCTTTTAATATCCAGAGAAGAGTCGTGTTTTCATCTCTTACAGAAGATATATGAAGGAAAAACTGTGGGCTCTGTGTTACAGGCCATTGATTGCTTCCTACCATGAGCAACTATGTGGATTGAAATATTTGGCTTGAAGGTAGACAGGATGTGTCCCAGGTAATGAACTAACTAGATTAGTGTTTTTCCTGGTGGAGTACATCGAACAGATAGTGATGGAAACTATCCCCCTATCGCTAGAATTCCCCACTCTTTACAATTATTGGATGAACCAGTCATGTGATGAGTAATTTGCAGTTCTATATGTTCTCCACAGCTGAAAGATCACATTAGTGTTGTAGAGATGGCTCAGAGTCCGGATCAATTCACAGGCTACAGACAAAAGCCAAATCCAAACAGAACAGAAGTCACAGGTGAAGACAAGGAAAAACAGCTTTTTGAGTAGATAGCCATGGTGTGTCATTCCTGACACTCATGCTCCTCTGGCACAGTGAAATCTTCCATAATAAAGGTATTTTATTTTATGTGTAAGCTGGATGTGTAAATCCATGTCAGAAGCTGTTATGAGACTGGAAAATGAATTCTCCAAAAATCTCAGGATCATCACAAGTATGTGGTACGCTTCACTTACTTTCTGAAGATCAATGAATGGCAACATATATTTTTATATTTTAATCTTAATACTAGATACTCCACTAAAAATGCTTCTTCTTCCCTTGCAGAGCAGTTGCTCAAAACAAATATGTGCCCAGTGTTATTCATGTTAATGATGACAGCCTAGGACTATGCTGATGAGCACAGCGTAAAAACCTTAACAGTGAGGAAGTCACTGGAAAGCTTGAAGTTATTTAGAGAAAAGTCAATAGACTTATGATAGGTTACCTTTGCTGGTAGGATTTTCAAGCAGAGCACCTCTCCATGAACCCAAAATTGAATATCCCATTTCTTCCTAGTTTTTAGTTTGAGTGGCTGAAAAGTTGTTATTAGAATTACCAAATCTGCCCAAATTTGACAGCAGCCTGAGACTCAGAAGTATGAATTCCTGTGATTCACCTAATTTGGCCTCAGTATGAGCAGTCCTTGCATAATCACAGTTCTGTTAAACAAGTGTATGTCAGGTAGCAGACAAACTACAACACTTGGCAATATAAGCCCCTCTAGAAAGAAAGCCAGGGGACGGAAGATACTGAGAAAGAGGACTTAAAGAAACGATGTCAAGGAAAAAGAGAAACAGAAGTAGTAATGAAGTTGATGACAGCATCATAAACAAATAATAAACAATTCTTGGACAATACATTAAGAATAGACATATCTTTTCTCCATTCCTTACCTTGATCCCTTTTGCCATCTCTTACTAACTAGTCACCAGTCCCATGTGACTTGTGCACAAATGTGAAGTCCTGAGTTTATTCTCTGTACTGTGAACTGTAATTAAATCTGAACTGAACTGAAATCTCAGATCTAGCCTGGACTTCCTGCCATAGGCCCTTCACTTCCCCATCTACTGCATCTCCTCCGTCTCTGAAGGCAAGCTGGTAAGGGTGAGGGAAAGCTGGACAGCAGAAACACAATTACAGAATTACCTTTCCCCTGAGGGACTCCACTGGTCTTCTCTCTACTGTTCCCCATGAAGACTTTGATTTCTCTCAAACTTCTTCCCAGAGTTCATGTTCTATGAAATATAGATCCCAAATCCTTTCCCCTTGGATCTTTTGTCCAAAAGGGCTTAATCACCATTTCCTGGTCTTCACTTGACCACTGTGGGCTGAGCGACAGCTTCTCCTGTGAGCTCCTGTTTTTCCCCACATATCACAAAATTAGACCTGGGACTCACTGAACATAAAATCGGTATTAAGAATTTAATAAGATCAGTCAAAAAGAGACTGTAGGAACATACATAATTTATATGGACATCAAAGCCTCTCAAAGATATCAAAGTGAACAACAACAAAAACAAATGAAGCTCTTTCTCAAAACAAAACTCCAACAGACCCTCAAGGCATAACAACCTGATGTTTCAGGGTTTACACTGATCTCTAAGAGATTAGGATGAGACCTAAAGTAGAGGGCAGATAATCCCACATCTGTCTACCATGAAGTTACTTGCACCTTCCTCTGTTAAATCTAAAATGATAATAAAAATAATAAAAAGATACTGGGCTCTAAATATTTGAGGTTTTATTGCACAAATACTATATCGTCCAGAAGGGCTGCTTTGGTTTCGTTCTTGGTCTCCCTTTCCTTTCATCCCACGATCCCTCCACTCCCTTGCTCCTCCTGCCTTCCTCCCCCTCCCGGTCCCCTCCCCTCTAATCTCCACGGAGGTTTCTATATTAGTCTGAGTGGCTGGGTAGGTCTCAGCCTCCATCTGGGGGGATTAAATTTAATTTATCTTCTTAACTCAGCAGCAACTTCCACACCGAATCCTCTTCCTAGCTTTACTCCAGGACTTAGCTACCACTCCAGCCAGCCGGGTCTCTCTCAGGGACACTTTGGAGGGAGGAAAAAAAAAAAAAAAAAGAAAAAAAGGCAATAGTCGTTAACCCAGTTTCCTGTGGGAGCAGGAGGTGCCGAGACCCGCGGCACAGAGAGGGGCAGCGGCTCGGCGGGGTGGCACGGGACGACCGGGGGCCATTAGCACCGGGGCGGGGGGTCCCTACAGCCGCCCCGGGCACAGCCGCTCCGGGAGGGCGAGGGGGCGAAGGGGGCTCCGAGGCTTCTCCGAGGGCCCGAGGACACCCGGCAGGGGCGGCCCCGAGGGCGGCGGGGCTGGGGCTGGGGCGGGGGAGG
>JAWLRI010000673.1:2770705-2781691 GCA_034781795.1 Crypturellus tataupa
GGGGACGGGGCCTTCACCTCTGGTCTGGCGATAAGGTTGTCTGTGCAGGCCGGTAGCCTCCCAACTTAGGGTAGCGCTGGTGCCTTCCACGGCAGCTTGACCTGCGGACCGCGAATCCCTCGCGACTACCCACAGGCCCCTCCAGGACAGAACGAAAAAGGAAATACTAACGGAATAAATTATGGGTTCCTGGAGGCTGACTCCGGCACCGGGGGAAGTGTCACAAGTAAAGACCACTACCCAGTAGTGAAAAACAGCGACATTCCACTTTATTAACAGAAAACTTAACTTTATATATCAAACAGGGTAGGCGGGAGATGGGACGAGGGGGAGCTGCCATTGGTGGGGGCCACTGCCGATCACTCCCTATTGGTGGCGCTCCGTGGCAGAGGCTTCTGGTTGGTCAGAGCTCCCCGCTCTGGCCCCCTCCACCAGGAGCGCCTGGCCCCCAGCTCCGGGCTGCCAGAACATTCTATGTGTTAGATGTGATGAGTTTCCCGGTGCCCTGCACACTGCTCAGCTGCGCCAACCGGCCCGACTGAGCGTGCGTGGGCACCGGGGTCATCTGGGGGGCAGCCCGGGACCTACTCAGCCTATATGGCCCCCCATTATCCCCAAAAGGCAGTGGAGTCTGAGGTGTCTCCATTGGCCTGCCTGCCACCCTCTTCCTCCTCCTTCTGCCCCTCCTCTGAGAGGTGGGGAGGGAATCAGTACCATGTCCTTTGGGTGAGGAAAGATGAGAAAACAGAAAGAGATAAACTGCTAATCCCTTCCTGATTTGTCTCATTGAATTAATTTAAACATTAAATTGAGAAAACTGTCCTGATTCTTAAGACTTTCCTCATCTCTATTTTCCATTCAAGTTTCAAACGAAATTAGCATCAGGGGCAGTTTTTAGGGTAGGTAACAATCAGTTTGAGTATGAGTTGTGGACTACGTTTGACAGAATTTTAAAGAGGAAAGCAGCACATATCAGTTCTTCTTTAAACACCTCCCGCCAGGCCAGGTGACTGAGAGGGAGATTCTGTCCTATGGCTTCTTACACAATGTCATTTTGTTTTGAGGCAGATAGGCTGGGGCCTCCTGTAGATATACTGCTGGACTCGCTGAATTGCACAGCTTTCAGTGTGCAATGGAGAATGCCAAAGCAGCATGCAAGCACCGTCACGGGATATACAGTAAGTAAATCCTCAGGTAATTCATAGAGAACTGCAATACCCTGCCTGGCCTCACACCTGTGCATCACTCCTAAGCAAGCAGGAGAGGTGGCTTTCAAATAAATAATGTCATTGCCCAGAAAGCATCCAGGGGATCGTAGGCTTGAACTGATTGTATAGTAACTTTAAGGAAGTAGAAGTTTATGTTTCAAAAGCAAGCTGTGATGGGGATTTGGGCTGCTTGCCAGTGGTTTGCAGTGGGAATAGATTGCTCTGCTGTTGCGGTTCCCACCCAAGGGAAAGCCTCAAAGTTCTTTGTAGCTGGTAGGACAAAGAAGTACAGCAGAGGAGATCAATATTATACTGTGAGAGTTATAGTGATTTCAGGCCCATTCAGATCCTTTGGCTTGTGATTGCATTAGCAGGAAGAGCTCTGCAAGATAAACTCCTGTCTTCCCACATCAGCAGTAGGTGCAAGCAAAGGGGAGACTCTTTTGGTCTGCTCCTGCAGATACTCTACTGCATGACATTGCTGGGAGCCCAGGATTGGCTTTAAATATCATGGAGACCTGCGTTTTATCTACCCCTTATTTCTGTGGTGAATGTCCTTTCAAGAAGTCCAGCAATTTCCTTGTTTTGCCCAGGAATTCTGTAGGGAGGATTCTGACCCTGTTCTGGCCTCCCAGCCTCCCTTCCATTCCCATGCAAGGATGCTCCATGGCAATGCAATTCAGTCCCAAAATGAAATTTAACTGGCGGTGATTTTGCCATGGGCAAATTAGCACCAGTGAAGGAGTGGATATACTAGAATCGTTCATTTTCTCTGTCTACAGAAACTAACAGAAGTTGTGATTTTGTTAGCATTTTCAGTGAAAAGATTTGCAATTTCTAGAAAAATGAATGTAATCTAAAATGCAGTTTTTCATAAAAAGATACAAGTGGAAAACTCCTTACTGCCTTTAAAGCTGATGTGTTCCAGAAGCTTGAGAGGCTTCCCTCTCAACTGCTTTTTTTGGTACACATACCCCTTTACCCCATGGCTTTGTAAATGACACTAATGGAGTACTTCTACCAAGTATTTTATTGTTATGAAATTATGCATAATATAGCACACCTAGAAGCATCTGCTGTGGACAGATCCTCACTCTGCCAGGCAGTGTTTCAGTGTATGTAGTTTGGTCCATTCTTCTGTATAAAAAAAGAGGTGCAGCAAATAGAACTGTATATGGCATTGGAGAGTTGCTCCAATTGCTTACAGTTCTAGTAGCAACTACAAAAAAAAAGACTTTGACTGCTTGGAATTCTTTGTAGTTTGACTTTTCCATAAGTTATAATATTTTCAAAACAGTTACAATACAATATAGTCTCATATGAGAAATATTATCCACTTCTCATTCAATAGATGAAATATCCAAGGCTCAGTTTTAACTCTTGAGCTCATGTATGGCATGATGATAAAACTAAAGACAAATGTGGCATTTATAGTGCTGTAAACTTTACTTAGGATTAACTTTAGATGTTCTGGCATCTCAAGGTCTCTCTGTGCTTAGGAAATTAGATTCTTTGTGGTTCATTAGTTTCCTATATTCATGAATAGATGTGAGGAGAAACAGTTATAAAAAAGCAATTTGCATAATCACACAATATCAGTTTCTTCCTTATGTGATATCAAATGCCAAAGCTGTGCAGACCAGTTGCATGAATCTTCACCTGTTCAATCTGACTATGGCCAGATAATGCACAATTTAATTTGTCAGTTCAAGTCTGACCTGAAAGCTAGGCTGTATTTTACATCATTAGCACATAGATGGTCAGACAGTCATTTGGTCATGATACAAGGTCTAACAAATGTGGAGAGAATTGCCAGTGGGGGGTAGCTTTTCATACATTTGGAAAGGTAGGAAACCATAAACTTAGACGCTGCTCACAGCCTGATAACAGTGTGCTTGTTTTTCCATCATTCTGAAGCATTGCATTACTGCTTGAACTGGCTTGACTCTATCTTCTTCCCAAGGTCTTTTACTCGGAGGTTGAAGAAGACAAAACAGTCAAACCACTTTCCCACGATGTTCCCCTGAGTCTGGATATGCTTAGCATGGTGAGCATTGCTTTTTATCAACAGTCAGATGCTAGTGTGGAGCTTGTAAGAGGGAACTTACAACTCTCTAGTTGCCGATGCTTTTTGAATCACCCCAGCATTCAAGCACCAGATTTTCTCTTGCATTAAGCAAAATACAAATCATAATATTTTGCAATCCAGTCAGAAGGCTGTGATATCGTTTTGCTTCTCACCGCCTAACCAATTTTTAATGTGAAAGTATTTGTATTTGCTGAACATTTTACTTGCACCAACTTCTGGCACTTACTAAAATACAACCTCCGATTTTAAATGTGCGTTTTCAGTATGGGATTTGCTGCACTTTTCTTGTGAAAGGGGAATTGCATGAGTCTGTCCTTATGCTCCATTACGAGTCTCAACATCTGTGTGTGTGTACTGCAGTGTGTGACCCAAGTTAGAGGATATGTACAATTTCCAGTGTATTTTTATTTGCACATGTGAGACTCTGGCATCCAGAAGCATGGATATGAAGTTTTATTGTGCTGTTCTGAGTGCATTTGTCAAAGTCTGTCCCAACTTCTGACCTTTCTGTTCTTAAAATCACATCTTTTTCTTATTGCTTTCTATTTTTCCCTTTTCCTTCAATTCTGTTTTTGCTTTCATTTGCTTTATTTCCTTCACTTATTTCACTCTTTTCCCTCCATCTCGTTGCAGCCCAATTTCATCTGCTTTTTCCATTCACAATTGTACAGGGCCCCTCCTACTGCGCTGCTCAGCAATTAGTGCTGGGGTGCAAGCAACCCTTCCATGTCTCTGGATTGTTTGGATACTGTTGTTTTTTAAGGGGTCTGCTCAAGACATGCAGCCATTTCTGCAATGTGGAGGGCTCTCTGAGCTCAGAAAAAACTTGGTGATGCTCCAGCCACTGCTTGGGCAAAGCACAAAGATGCTGCTCAAAATCCCAGCTGTGGGGGGTTGGGAAGTAGTCCGACCTTTAAGCAGTGATGTTGCCAACACAGGAATCAAGGGTCTATGTGTGCAAGCAGAGGAGCTTTATGAGCTTTTATGATGTTTATTCTGTGATTCCCCTTCACAGTTTGACTTTTTTTGCCCCTTTCTCTTCTGCTCATCTTCTTTCTCCTGTTTTTCCTCATTTCTCCTCCTTTTGCTTCCTTACTATGTTCAATGAAATGCATTGAAATTCAGTGATATCCTCTAATCTGTGTTGGGCTCAGAAACCTTCCCTACGGGAAGTCTGAATGAGATGAATTTACCTGTTTCCTGCATTTTTTGGTCACTGTAGTTGTTAGTTCTGACTCCTCTAAGTTCTGGAGATTATAGTGAATGAAAGAGTCTCATTGTCATGATAAATTATTTCTTTATTTATGCATTGCTTTCTCCCTTCTGATGTTTATCTCTGCATTTCATTTATTTATTTTATTTTTTTCAAAAAACATTCTTGCTGGTAATGCCGATAAAGATCAAACAGCACATTCTTTTTTATCTTAATCCTGACAACAGCAACTCTTACTCCTTGGGAGAACAGATTCTGTGTCCAGTACTCACACAGATGAATAGCAGCCACAAAGAACATTATATGATGCAACATTGTCCATGTTTTACTTCACTGATCCATTATTTATGTGCTTTTGCCATCACTTTTTTCATATGATACTTCATTAACAAGTCCTATTTCACTTTTTTCCCAGGGTCAACTTGAAGGACAAGCAGTTTTCGTAAGTATTGCTCATAAACTCTAACAACAGCTGTGATTTAAAATACCACTGAGCATCCTGATCCTGCCTTTCCACAGATTCACCCCCAAAAATGTTTCCATATTGATCTCAAATGTTGATTCTACTTAGCACTTTCACAGAGTCTTTTGTAGTGAAATGTGACAAATAGCTCATGCTCAAAATCCAGAGATAAAGAAACATTCTGTTAAGGTATATTTTCACAGGTATAGCAGTTTCTATTTTAGAAATGGGCAATCTTTTCTGTCAGTCATCAAAAGTATTTACAGATACCTTATTTTGCTTGAGGAGATGTGTGTAAGTATGAGATAAATTCAGGCAGTGAAAACTTGCAGAGGGCAGGAATAGCCAGGTATCAGAGCCACAGTAATGGGAAAAAGACAAAGCATTCAGAAGTGCAAGAGTTGCCAGAGAGGAAAATATCTGAAACGGTCCAGAGAGAGGAGAGGAGAAAGATCTATAGAAACATGTGCAGGCAAAGTGAACACACAGGAGGAAGGAGTGGGAGACTAACAAATCTTACTTAATACATTTAAAAGAAATGCCCTTTCAGCGGCTTTGTAGCTGGTGAATTATTCAGATTAATTATTTCCAGTCCTGCACTCTGTCCGTTCTGCTTCCTGTGAACAGTAAATGGATACAGCTCATTAGGAGGGAGGTAACGAGCAGGCAGTGCTCAGTTCAGGGTAGCGTGAGGGCCATGATTTCCACGTCTAATGAAACCCCTAAAATGAATAACCTCTTGCAAACCTTTCTTCTGAAATCTGATCTCAAAATGGAAAAATCATGTGAAACCAGCTGATCTTGTGGGACTTTCCCTGCCAGAAATATGAGTAATTTGATTGGACTGTAGGAGGCCAGCATCCAGGATGTTCTCGAACCGGGACTGTCTGGTTCTGTCCCAGTTAAGCCAAGTTTGGATCATGATGTTTCAGAGTCGGAGTTCCATGCCGGCTGCTTTTTCTACTTGATAAAAATAATATTTCTGAGGGGTACTCGTGGAAATGTAAAAACGACTGGGATTAATCAGATCCCAGCTGTCATTAATCCTCAGGAAGTGATGTTCTTGCTGAAATGCTTTCTGTTATATTCATACCAAGCACAACAGAAATCCTCAAGGTTTGTGGTTAAGGCTGTTTTATTTGTCTTTCCGCCCCTAAGCCTCCTCTACAGATACGGTAATGTCTCTACTGCCTGCTCAGATGCCTCTCTGGGTTGTGTGAGACTAGTAATGAGAGCTAGGCTGGATCACCTGCTTGTGTGCACGCATGCAGTAGTGCATCTGTTCATTAGCAATTAGATAATCTATTATTAGTGTAATAATCATTTCATAATGTAAACATATAAATGAGAGCAGTGTAGAAAAGTGCAAATGCTGCTATTCTACTGGGTGTATGATTTTTTACGAAGTTGAGGACAAATGTATATTAAATAAAAAAAAATCAGACATTAAAAGTGGAATGTTTTAGATCTGATATGGAGCTCCCGAACAACAGCGCTCCTTATCAAGTGACCAAAAAATACAAGTACAAGGTGTCACTTACCTTAATGACACAAGCTCTCATTACAGACAGTTTCCGCAGGTGCATTATAATCCAGTGTAACAAAAAGAAAGAAAAAAATAGGTTTTCTTTGAAAAATAGTTCATAATCCAAATAATTTCTGCAAACTGGTTCACTACGCAACCTCACAAACAGTTTTATTGGTATTGTAGATGGAAGGACAAACTGCCTGACAAATCAAGGCCTTTCCAGCTTTAGGAGGGTTATGTAGTTCTTGTACATGATTGACTCAACCACAGAAAAAGCATCACATTACCTCACTGCATTCAAAAGAGTGAGATTGCAAATGTCATTTCGCAGGATCCTAACAAGAGTGTCATGTTTAAGACAAGAAAGTACAGCTGGTAACAGTAAAGCTCCATCTGGAATATAATGTCCAAGTTTCAATCTCATGCTTTTAAAATGATAGAGTGCAAGTAGGAGAGAGTGAAAAGAAAGCTGCAAACCTGACTGGGAGCTGACTCTCCTTCCGTGTGTTACCCAAAGTCCATGGGGCACTGTTTATCTTCTGAGATGTAGAACACCTGGGTTTAAAGCATAAACATAGGCAGAAGGAACAACATATTTTACCTCTCAGACAATGTGATAAAAGGAGATATACTTCTCCAAAATCAAATTCCACACTGTCCTTGATGTGTGAGGAGTATTCCCTAAAACTGTCTGCCTAAACAGTTCCTGCAGGAGAGATGGCCATGGAGAAGGTAGTCTGATGATGTCCGTAATATTTACCCATTCACTAAAGTCTCTATCCTGGAAGATTAAATATACTTGATCTGAAAGTATGCCCAGCTCTGTGTTCATGGAGAGGACATTACCAGCCAGGCAAACAGACACTTTAGAGAGCTCTTGGTTGAGGTTCTGAGCATAAACACTAAACTTTGATGCCCTAATAGATACTAGCACTTTGATCCTGATTGGATTTGCAGTCAATGAGATTCATGCAGTTTATCTCGTAACAGACTTGAGTCTGGAGATAGAAATGTCAGACAAAGACAGCCATATCCCACTATCTGCTGAGCACAGTTTCCTCAAAAGTTTTAAAGTCATGTGGCATATAATGAAGAAATTATTTCTCCATGAGAATTAATGTAACGAAGAGAGATGCTGCAGGAATGCATGTGCACAAGTTAAATACAGAGGGACAGTATGGCATGGAGGATGCAGTTGTAGGAGCAGTCTCATCAATATGGAGCAGTATCATCAATATCATCAGCAAGAGGAGAGGCAGGGTTTTCAGCAGCTGACTTTAAAAACACATTCTGAAAGATCCCATTTTTCATTTGTGAGACTGAAAGACCCAGATCAACCTTTTGGTCTGAGTGGTCTTGCTGCCTCTTTCTGAACAGTTACTTTTCAACAATGTTATCATCTTTCTCAGATGAATCCAAATCGTTCAAGCAGATCAAGGGTGAAGGATGGAAAAACAGGATAATAGGCAAGCATTCCAAGTTAATTGGAAATGAATACTGGGATTCCAAAACCACAGCTAGAGAAATGATAGATGGCAGGGTGCTGCTGAGCAATATTGTAGTATTATAATATACTCCCAAAAACAGAGAAGGAAAGTTTGTCTGAAATAAAATCATAAGGAAACTTCTCAGAAAATAAAATTATAGGATTGTGCAATATTTTGCTGCACTTGGAAATGCAGGTTTCAGGTCTGTTCCAGCTTCAAAAAGGAGTCCTCTGTATTTTCCCATGCATTTTGAGTGCTATTTTTAATACTGAAGAAAGAGAAACAGAAAGAAAACTAATGACAAAACATCTTTAAAATGTAGAAGTATATTTGTAGTATAGAATTACATTTCTTCACATCAAAATATATCAGACTGTAATCCATTTGCATTATGATTATTTGCATATACTGTCAAAATTCTTAAATCTGGAATTTGTACTCTCTATGCTACAAATAAAGGATTCTGAATTTTCATATACATATACACATGCTCCTTTCAGGATCTAAATCAGATCTAAATGTGCACGCTATTTGGACCAGCCAGAGATACAGGAGTTTGTGTGCTACTTGCTGATATTTGGGAGATTTCAGCAGGCTCCAGTGAAGAGTATTGCACAACCTCTTCATGTGGAAGTGAGCATCACCTTCCTTGTAGTATCTGACATTCTCTGTTTATGGCAGAAAGACAAAAGTATCTCTACCCTCTCTTGAAGGGAGCCGCTTGTTTCAAGTCAAGGCCAAGAAAATTATAAGAGGCAATTGGATAGGTCTCTGATCAATTTGAAATTAAAGATCATCAGCTCTTGCTGTTATATGTTGCTTCATTCGCAGAAGCTTCTATTGTCTCTGGATTTATATATATCTATATAAACGCTCCAGAGTCTTTAGGAATGTCAGCAATTGGCTCAAGGGAGGGAACAGTACGTGACTTTAACTTTACCAGCAAAAACATGAGAGCAAATATAAACTATCTGCAACTCCATGAAAAGTGGGTCTAGGTCAGCCCTATAGATTTCTCTGGGGTAAAGCTGCAACTTGTCAGGAAACATGTGATCTTGTTTGTTTTTAGTGTTTCTGAGAGGAGCTGGAATTGGTACAATTCTCCTAGGAGATTACACGGAAAATATCATGTTAAAATCCCAGTGACCCAGCACACAGTGTCATTTCAAGCTGCATGGAATAACTTTCACAGTATTTCTGCCTTGTTTTTTTTTGACTCTGGTAGGAAGTTGTTATTGGTGATTTAAAGCCAGGCACTCCACATCGTGTTAGTGTTGGAGCATATGGCTGGGCAGGAAAAGGACGACCCAGCATGCCCAGGCTCGTAACCACCTTATCTCCAGGTAAAAATCCTTGTACATACCTCCTTTTTGCAAAAGTAGCAGGTTAGAGTCAAGCCAAGACATTGCGCTGTTCTGTCACATAAAAAAAGACCATGCCAAAACCCCTCTTTGCTCAAATTCAGCAGTGGTCAGATAGCAGGAAGTGGCTGTGATGACAAAATGGTCAAAAACATTATTAATGATTTAAAACGATAATAGCTATCATGTTTGGGATGCCTTATGCACCTACTGGACCTTTTGAAGAAAGTTTTCTCCTTACATGGGTATATGTTGCATCTGTAACATAGCTAATGGCTCACACTTAAATCTGTTACATGCAATTTGATAATATTTCACTATTACACTTCCAAATGCTTGAGGTTTTAGAGAGGCAACAGAAGAAGCAGAAAAGCCTATAAATTTGTTTACTAAGTCTGTGGTTGTTGACTTTTTATGTGTTTTAAACTCTTCTCTAATGCAATTCTTTTGGCTTAGATAAATGCATGCCCCCTGCACCGCCCTACCAGCCCCAGATTGTTGTCGTTTCTGATTCCGAAGTTGCACTGTCTTGGAAACCTGGAGTCAGCGAAGGAAGTTCTCCCATCCAGTACTATATGGTGGAATTTATCAGGCAAGTGTGGCCATGGAATTAGATTTTCAATGTATAATACCTTTTTTTCCCTAAACTCTAATATAGTAAATTTATTTTCACTGTCAGTATGTGTTGAATTACTATGAAAAAATAAAGTCATAGCCAGAAATAATCTAAATAGATGTAAAATCACCAATAAGTCTTTCCTTGTATTTGGAAAAAAATACACTTCTTCCCTTATTATGCTCAGTCTAATAAAAGTCTTGCTAAATAAAATTTTAAATCTACCTTGTAGATCATCAAACACTGCTAAATCACACCGAGGAAGCAATCAGGGGGAGAGGGGTTCCACAGAGCTGATGTACCCCTAGCTACTATCAGAATAAATCTAGGAATTGCCAAATCAGTATGTTGGGTACTTTTAGCTGACAAAAATATTTTGAGTCTTGAGCTTGCAGGATTCAGATGCACTTCATTTTCCTAATGTTACTGCTTGCAGGAAATGATGGCCCTTCCTTTTCTTTTAATGTTAAACTTTTTAAAATTTATAATAATAGAATTACAATTGGAGGAATGTCACGAATGAAAAGATGTTCTTTGAGTTACTTTTATAAGATGCTGATCAGATGCTGATGATTGTATTTGCATGCACAAATGCGTTCATAGGCTTGTGTAAGCTAATATTTGCATACAAAACTGTCTGTCTTCATGGACTTACATCTGTGTTTGCCCCTTCAATGAATGAAACATTCAATCTTTGAAAGCTTAATACTTGGGTGAACCTTTGATGACAAGTTTTAGGTGAGGCTGCTGAATCAGAAGAGAGAATTTCTTCCTTAATTACTCTGAGCTGTAAAGGTCAAATAAAATCTTTCTTCAGAAAAATACATTTTTTAATGAATTGTTGTAAAAATAGTTAGAAAAAGCTATTGATTGTCAAAGGCGAATGGTATCTTGGGGTGCATTAAGAGGAGCGTCTCCAGCAGGTCGAGGGAGGTGATTTTACTCCTCTACTCAGCCCTGGTGAGGCCACATCTGGAGCACTGTGTCCAGTTCTGGGCCCCCCAGTACAAGAAGGATGTGG
>JAWLRI010000673.1:2781791-2798849 GCA_034781795.1 Crypturellus tataupa
AGATCTTCAAGACCCGCTTGGATGCAGCCCTGTGCCATGTGCTCTAGGTGGCCCTGCATGTGCAGGGGGGTTGGACTCGATGACCTCTAGAGGTCCCTTCCAACCTTAGGCATTCTATGATTCTATGATTAAAGCTTGAAGAATATATATATAGTGAAAAGAATGCCCAGGCTGGAAGCCTGCTTGTGAACTTATTTTTTTTGTTTGAATCAAAGTGCCCCAAATTTCTTGAGAAGCCCTATAATATTTTTTCACTCAGAGACAGGAGAACTGAAGATGTATAATGGTCATCGTGTATATTCTGCCGCAGAATTACCATGAAATTTCTCTGACGTCCATTTTGCAACATAATGGTTACTTGAATCTTTTTCTCATCTCTTAGCTGGGATTCACTCAGTGGATTGGAGAGGGATTTTGCTAAGTTCTGACTGACTGCATTTCTCTCTCTTTCATTCTTCAGCCTGGAAAGTGGAGTTTTTGTACACTTCTTCATAAAACCACTGGCTTGCTAGTGGAAGTAGAAGTAGGCATCATAATCTCCATCTGATACATTGGAATTGTACCCTTAAATGTTTTTGTTCAGCCAGAAAGCAGAAAATTGCTTTCTCTGTTTAAATCAAGACATACAAGTAATTGAAATTTCAGTGTCTCCTCTTTTTTTTAAACTTTGGGAAAGAATTTGCCAACAGCACAATGTGTTGATAACGCTGTTTAGTTTGAGATTTAAAGTTAAGCTTGAAGTGTATTTGTTAATTTTGGGTTTATACTGTTTTAGATTTGGAAGCTTGAGTACACATATTTGGAGAAAGTTCAATGAGCCATAAGCACTAATAGCAGTTAGAGGTAAAGATTTAACTTTAAGCTTCAATGTCTTCTGAAATTGCATATAGTTTTAAAGCTAAATTACCATGAAGTATATTAACAGCAGTAAAAGCCATTGATGTTAAAACTATATTAAAAAAAAGCAAAACAACAACAAAAACACAAAACCAGTTCAAGCAATTTTGAAATTAAGTCCACTTATATCAAATAAATATAATTCCAGTATGATATTGTGCTTTTTCAAGATTATTGAATATCTTATGTCATCTATAATTTCTCTGTGTGAATATACCAATAGCACCAACCTTTAAAAATGATGACATTGTTTCAATGATGTTAGTTCCCATAGAAGTAACTTTATCGCTTTTATCTTAAGAAAAAAAAAAGGGGAGACTGAGAAAAGGGGAAGATACTCTTTTCAACAGTGATAGGCTTAAAGTCTCATGAAAATTCAGTGTATTAGTGTATTGATTACTTGCACATTAGAATTTAATCGAAGTCAGAAGTGGCCTCTGATTCTGCTCTTTGATAACTATAAATTAGGACTTTCCTTTAGGCACTTTCCTGGGATTTTTGAGGTCTCTGGAGGATCCCTCTCAGGTTGCTATAGGTAATGGAGGGCCATGGACTGCTTCAGGCAGCCTGTGCTGACTCATACTCTGGAGATGCCCAACTCTATTTCTGTCTATAGGAGGACTCTAAGGAAACCAGGCTCCGAAAGTGGCTGAATACTTAAAATTAGGAAAGTGAAACATTTCTACAGAATGTGTAAAAGGATGTGTTAGACCTCAAATAACTAACAGTGTCTTTGGAAGGTAGCGGTATTATTACTCTATTGCTATATGTTGGTTTATGCTGAGGAATATTTTCTGATGAAAATATTCTTGTGCAAGACCCTGAAAGCAAGATCATGCACTTAGATATGCTAGATTGTTTTCTCTTTCCCCTCTAAACATGCTATAAAAATAACTTAATTTTCAAAAATATCTTGGCCATTTTCACATGAATTATGCTGATTTCTAGTCTATTGAATGCCTAGCCACACTTCTAAATTCAGAGACCAGTTTACCAATTTTTGCAGCTAACTACCCTCTACAGAACCACAGAGTATTTCAGCAGCACATCATATAATGGTAGTAGTGTTTTCTTTTCATCTCCTTGCTAGTTAGATAGAATCAATAGCTTTAATTGGCATGGAGGAAAAGCTTTTCACCATCTCAGTAGAGACGTCTCACTGAGAAACTTGTGCAGCAATGAACTAGGTTGGTCCTGCTGATAAAGCTGGAAGGATTTGTTAGTATATGCAAGCTAGCGTGGAGCAGATTAAGTGCAGTGACTTCAGCAGATTTCTTGGTAAATTTCATGTCTTTTCCCCCTTCCCTTCTCAGAAAGTTTAATCCACTAAAGCCACTCTGTGTTGAATAATCTGTCTCCAGTGCTGCATGAATCAGGTAGTTGTATCTGAATAGCTCCTGCTTCATTTTGATCAAAACATCTAAAGAATAGTTTGGCTTTTTCCCAGTTGAAATTATTTCGGTATTTCAGTTTTTCATTCCAGCATTGAACAAGACTGAACACTGGAAACATTATATTTTCTTGTGGGAAATATATTTCCTTTCATGTACCTCATCTGTGAACCTTCAAATCCTGACGTGTCAGCAGTGGTTCAGTGTTTGCTTTCTTTTGCAAGGAACACAAGAGTCCTCAAGGGAGAGGCATCTTGTAGCACCAAAGAAAAATACCTTTTAGTACTGATTTCCTGATTAATGCATGGAAAACACACATGTATATCAACATTTACCTCACTGCTCATGAGGATTAAGTACCTGGAAAGATAATCAAAGAAAGAGGAACTGAAGATGTAAAACTAAGGAGACACGTTAAATGGTGTTAGACAGCATCAGAATAAGACTTATCGAAAGAATGAAGTTAGAAAGCAGACTTAATTTTTTTTTCTCCAGTGTTGACCTTACTTTTTTTTCAGTAGGAAGTGTTCAAAATATAGTTAAATAATAATAAATATTAGATATGTTAATAGATTATTAGCAGATGGCTTCACTCTGATAAGT
Source organism: Crypturellus tataupa (assembly GCA_034781795.1). Taxonomy (NCBI): domain Eukaryota; kingdom Metazoa; phylum Chordata; class Aves; order Tinamiformes; family Tinamidae; genus Crypturellus; species Crypturellus tataupa. The sequence continues at coordinate 2,784,683 of JAWLRI010000673.1, forward strand.
AATTTCCAGGTCATTTTAATAGCAAGTTTGAGTGAGTGTGAAATTGCAGTTCTCTGCATCAGAAAGATTTCCTTAATTTGAATCTGTCCATAGATTACAATATAAAGCAATAATCCTAGTATTTTAATGACAGAGTTCTGCCCTTAGTTTATGTCTGCCTGATCTCAGTGACTTTACCCATATGTTTACTATTTTAAGAATGCACTGCCTTTGTTCTTGGTCAAGTTCTTACTGCATTACATTTCTGCATTGGAGATGCATGTCTGCAATGTAAAGAGCAAAAATGCCTGTGGGGGGCTGCAGGTATCCGCATGCCCAGATGTGTGGTACAGAGCAGTCAGTCCTGGGAGCTCATGGCCACGTGCACTGCAAGAACGGGAATGAACCTTTTCCAGGGAATGTAGCTCTGTGGAAAGAACGGAAAAGTGGGATCATTCTTGCTAAAAGAGCTGTTTGGTGTAAAAGTTGATATAAACTAAAACCCCATGCAAAGACAACTGAGATATATTTCAGCAAAACACTGAAAATGTAGAATTTGGCTCACTGGGAACATTTTAGCCAGCTGAGTTTATTGTATTATCTCCCCATGTGTTTGCTGTTTTATCATGTTGCCCCAATTTATTCGTACAGGGAGTGTTCAGGAAAAATAGCAAGAGTGAAGTAATAAATCTCACCGTTCCACTTTCAGCTGGAGATGCTTACACATTTGCAGAAATTTCCTTTGTTATTCCCTTCTCCAAAAGGAAGTCTTGCAAGAGACGATCAGTAAAGTCTAGGTTAGCTGAGAGCTTGTAGAGATTGCACATTATCTCCTGAATCTCTTTGTAGTGCACAGATCTCCTTAGTATTCCTTCCCCCAGCCTGGTGCAGACCAGCAGAATCTGCTGTAAAGTGACTATAAATCAGTTTTTGAGCTAGCAGAAATTCTTTGGTTTGCAACTAGAGCCAAACAAAGATGTGCATAGGAAAACTGAAAATGCTACCAGGGCAGCAATTTGCAAAGCAGTGATGGGAACAGCTTTCACTTGAAAATCTCTAAACATTTTCTTTCTGGCCCAGGCAAAGAAAGCTAAGAGAAAGGTAAAGAACAGAAGAGTAGCCAAAATAAATGCGCTGTCTACCACGGAGAGTGACTTAAGACAGGATGTTTAGCTGTCATTACATTTTGTTTGTCTGATTTTATTTTTACCTTTAGTGAGATAAAGTAATATTCATATGCTGTGTGCTGCTGGATAGCAGGTCGGCAGTTGGGAGACGCACAGAAAAGAGACCTCAGTGATCAATAAATCTTGTATTGACTGGTAAAAGAAAACATACGTTAACTTTGGCATTTCCTTCCAGCTGCAAATAAACAAGCACAAAATGCCTGCCCTGTGCTATAATTTTCACTGAAAGTCTGTTGGGGACATTTGCAGCGAGTCCAGTGTAAACACTAGTACATCCAGGGAGCACTTGGAGGTTATTTCCTGTAATAAATATCACAAGGACATCTTAGGAAAGGCCACCAGAATAACTTGATCTGAAAGGTCAAAGCCTATTTTATTTTCATAGGCTTCATTTTGAGTATTTTGGATGGCCTAGACTTAATGTTTATATTTTCTATTTTGTTTATGTGTATATGTTTCCTTCACAAGGTTTTCTCTTTGATTAGAAGAGATCGCTTTTAGAGAGCTTAGAAGTGGTGTGAAAGTATCAGAATACTCCCTCCGAGTGTTTGAAGTAGTCTTTCCCTTTCAGATATCCTTATGCATAGAAACTTTAGCATTTTCGTTTTCCATAGATTATTGTTCAAACCAAATTGCCATGTGGAGGATTATACAGATTTTAAATGGGTTCTAACAACATTCAGAGCGAGCCATTATTGGCAGCCAGCTTGATGTGTGAATCAGGATTTAAACAGGCATGGGAATTTTATTGCAAAATCCATGTACATAGGCTATGTCCTCTCTGTTATTATTCAGTATTTTTCTCATTTTGGGGGGGAAGAATTTGGAACCAGATTTTCCAGCGTGGCAGGATTAATGTGACTGCCTAGTAAATCAAACTTTAGATTCTTGTCCTTTTAATGCTTGTATATGTTTGAAGATACCCACTAACATTAGGACACAAGCTTTAAGAATAAATTAGAAGAGTCTTTGCCTCCATTGTGTCGTATTCCTTGCTGTAGACAGCTATGGGATTTGCTGGCAATATACCTTTACTGGAAATTGAAAAAAAAAAAAAAAAAAAAAGAGAGAACCTGATTGGTCAAACTCTCTTCTGAACCATCTTCTTGGCTTTAATCAAAATCCAAATAGTGTTTCCATAACACTATATAGTGGAATGTTCCATTATCACAGTCGTCTCAGCTTCTTATCATTGCACAGTCTGGCCCCTTATGAATGAAAGATTTTAATGGTGGTTTAGCAAGCTGATTTCTCATTTATTTCCTGTATTTCCCTGGAAAGTTAAAAGGCAATTAACTTACACAGACAGCTTTAATTATTTATGATCTTGATTTTTTTGTTCCTGAAGGCCAGAGCTTGACAGCAATTGGACAGTAATAAGGGAGCAGATCCAGATGGAGTCCATGGTTCTCAAGGGGCTTCTCCCAAATACCAAGTATCAGTTTGCCGTCCGAGCAGCAAATTCCTATGGATCCAGCCTCCCCAGCACACCAAGCGATATCATCCGCACATTCAGTAAGTAAAATTGCCTTTTCAGAACTAAAGCTACATATTAAGAGCAGCCTTTACAGCCTTTCCACCAGCCTTTGGTGGAAGCAGCAACCCCTCAGAACTGGGGTAGAGAGGCACCCCAGGTCCTAGACCCCTTGTTCCCGTTTGTGGTGCTTACGGCATCCTGCACCAGGTGAGTCGCTAATGAAAATCTGAAAAGTCCCAGACCTCAGCATTCTCCTACCATTCTTTGTTCAGGACATCATTGACAGGTGCTCTTGGTTTTCTGCTTACTGATATTTCATATATTCATCTTTTTTCACAGTTCCTTAAATCTGAACTATATATATTTCATGTATTGTTCAAGAAACTCAGAAAGACCAAAGAAAATCTACGCTATTTTCTAGAGTAAAGCTTTTAAACCATTAACTGTGAAAATCAGATGAACAAGTAAATATCCCTTTTTAATGAGAAGCTAAATAGTGAAAATAGTAGGTGAAACTGTATTCAAATACATCTGACAAATCATGACTTTATAAAAGTTTTATTTACATTTGTGCAGCAAGGTGTGGCATGTACATGGCAGCACACGGTGGGTCTGATCCTTTCGACAGTGCTAGTCTGTGAGCTGACTTGAAATCTTATTGCCCTTCATTACTCCCAAAGCGATAGCAGTGTCTGGGGATCCCAGCCAGGCTGACACAGGCCTTTGGAAACTGCACAAAGCACAGGACTTTTACACTGTGAAAAACGCCATGCCACAAGCAGAGTCAAGACAGGCACATGGCCAAAGCTGGTGAGGACCATATAAGCCATATACTTAATTTGGCGAATTTCATGCTGGAAGATTTCAGTACTTTTAAGTTCCAGTTTTGAAGGCATTTGTAGAATACGAGGCAATAAAGTGCTCGGATATAATTTTATCATATTAATGAATTATAAAAAAGGGCAACAAGACTGGCATTTTTTCTTTTTCTCACCTATGTGCTCAAAATGCAAGTTATCCTTAATTAACAGAAAAGGAGCAGATGATGTTCAGATAGGATTGTGGTACTCTGCAAGAGCAATTTGCATGCTACAGATATGTGAACCACATCTTTCATGAACGTTTTAACTCACTAAGAATTTATTTCCAGACTGCCTATCTTTTTATTTTTTATATTCTCTGTCTTGGAATTCCATGTTCTCAATGATACTCTTATGGCAGTTTTTATCTTTTTTTTCTACTGTCATAAACTGAATCCCTTGAGCAGTTTACATAAATTTGGTAGCTGCTGTTTAATTTCTGAACCAAAGTTTGCAAAACTGTGAAGGTGAAGCTCGCTCCTAAGGACCCTTAGATACCCACGGGTCAGCTTCTTCTGCCTTGGACTTGTTGGTGTGTTCCTCTGTACCTGTATCTGTTTATCTTTGTACATGAATGTCTACATTCTTTGGTAAGAAAAAACAAATTTTAGCTCTGTTAGTAAGGATGGGCTGTGTTTCATATCAGACTAATTACTGCAGTTCTATATGAGAGAAATTTGCCATTTGCAAGCTTGAGAACTGGAAATTGCTTCTTCAAGATGCCTTTAAAACAAGTACAGTTATCAGTGGAACTTGGAATGACTATGTCTTCATAAAGGAAGAAGTATAGCAACTACCACTTGGCTTTACTCTACAAAGTCTGGATAAGAAACTGGTTTGATGGTAACTAGTTACACAGTATGCCATTCTTTAATAGAAAAACTAATCTGTTTTTGCAAAAGAAATGTTGATGAAAGCAGTGCATAGCCTGATCAACTGGTTATTTTTCCCGCAAGCACTCAAAAAATAGTGAAAAGTGATTTCAGAAAAGTTCACCGTGACAGAAAACCTACATATGTTTAGGGACAATGAATTAAAACTTACTACACACTGTGTATCTACACATAGTAAAATTTCTGCATCCTCCTAGTAGCCAAGTAGCCAGTGGTTACCTACCTTCTTTTGTCCGGTTAATCATTAAGCTGATTTGCTTGGATATAGACGTGTAGTGCATTTGAGGTCCCTTAGGGTGTACCAGCTAGTTTCCAGCTGTCACTGCAAGAAGACATATGTTTCCCATATGTCCCCGAGATAACCTAAGAGCCCCAAGGGGATGCCTCAGATAGCATCGAATACCTCAGTCTCCCAAAGTGGCAAATAGACACTCCATAGTCACCTGCCATTGCTCAAAAGGACATATAGAGGTGCCAGGCAGTTGGTGTGTCTGACACCAAGACACCTTTGTTCTTCAGAGTGCACATCATCATAGCAGATCAAGCATAGCAAATCTTTGGTGCCATTTTCTGGCCATTCATGTGTTCTTCAGAATGCATTTCCTCAGAAATAGCTGAAGTATCTTGAGAAACTGGTATTGGACACTGCAAAGTCTGATTCCTTTGCCTTACATTTAGTCCACATAATGCTGGTGCTAAGGTTATTGATATGTTTACAGTCAGAAGACTATTATTCTTCTATATCTTGGATTGTTTTATACTCATTTTGACATAATTATTGACTTTCTGATGCTTCTTTTACCTGTAAATCCAATTCCCAATGTTACCTCAACTACACTGGACCTTCAGTGGCCCTGTTGAAAAGTCTCTTGTATCTCTTATGGGCAAGGAAGTTCAGCAGACACTGAACTTGTCCTGCACTGACCTATGTGAAAACAGGACCTTGGGCTTTTATCGTTCTAAGGTGCAATTCTCATACTTTGGTTTCAAGTGGGTCTTGATTTGCAGTACTCCTGACTGTGCAGTGATTCAGGTCATCATAAGAAAATGTTGACTGTGTTTACTCAAATATTCTCCTACAGGGCTGCGACTATATCACCTAATGTGACAGACCTCCCAAGATCCTTGCAAGCAGAACATGTGGCCTTGATTACCAGCATATTTACCCCCTTACTTAATAAAAAATGCATGCTTGGTTTATGTTACATTGATCCATTTTGAGGGAGAAAGGAGAGGGCAAAGTTCCCCAAGGATTTTCATTTATTTATGACTTGGTTTCATTTTGTTGTGGAAGGAAATGAAGCAATGTTTTGCTTAAATCAATTTCTGTGCATTTCTTAATTACAGATGTTCACTACAGGTGTTTCAGCTATATTTTTGTTTGTTTTCTTTCTTCAAATCTTTCAGAGTGTCTTAGGCAATTAACTTAAACCCTGAAGATTTCACATATCAAGTTTAGTAACAGCAAAAGTAATAAATTATCCTGCAGAGTCAAACAAAGAAAATGTCATCATCTGCATCCCTTAAATGCCCTTTATCTCCTGGGGAAACAGATGGGGTTTGCACTGTGCCCTAGTGGTTAACAGTTGGGCTCTACCCAATCAACAGAGGAAGCGTACTGTTAAAAATACCCTGTACTCTGTTAAAAATACCACTCTGGTTGTCTTCACAGTAAACATGACAAAAGTGCCTGCTTAATTTGCTTACATCACTTCCTCAGGGCTGAGGCATCAAAAACTGACGTTTTCCAAATGGAGGCATCTCTATCTCTGGCTCATGCTGAAAAAGAAATTGTCACAGATGCTTAAGTATTCTGCATGATGCTTGAACACGTCAGCTAAGTCTCAGGCACAGGAAATCCCTTAGGGTAAAACCTTGATGTAGATGATGATCATGATGAAAATGGAAAATGGAGAATGCTTTCCACAGAACTGTTTCCCAGAGATCTCCACCTGCTTTTTGAAGGCAGGATTTGTGATTTCTGTCCCCGTTAAATAGACAGAAACAAAAAGCAAGAGACGAGCCAAGCAATATGTAATGCCACAGTGTGAGTCACTGGCAGGAACCTAATCAGATAGAAATGGCTCTAATGTATTTAGAAATTAGACCTATTTGGTCTTCTGCATGATGTAGATCATCCTGTTAACACTTCTGTTTAATCCATCCACTTTGCAGTACTCTGTGGTCTACCTTCCCAATGAATTCTGCTCAATATACCAGTGGTACCTAAGTGGCAAGGCAAAATTTGTGAGGCTTTCTGTTTGTTTTGAGAAAGATATCTTTGACTTAACTTAATCCTTGACTGTTTGGGAAGAAACTATCCAATGTTTGTGATAGAGGATCTTAAATAGACTAAATCTCCTTGTACCCTGAGCTGGTGATTTAACGAGATATAGCATGCCTGCAATCTCTGCAGTCATTGTTTTGGTATTTGCAAAGTAACAGCTTGCTTAATTATCTCTGCCAGTGGTTCTGAGGTGACCTCTCTACTTAAAATATGAAATAAGCTTAAGTGTAATATGGGCTGACCTGTGGGTTTTGCTACAGAGAGTCCTCTTAGCTTCTCTGCTTTCTGTTTATTTTATTGTTTAGTTGCATCATGCCACTTGTAGAAATCCTGTCACATCCAGTAAACCAGCAACAAACATAGGGAAGAAAACAAGGTGACTGAAAACCTAATGGGATGTTTCATAGTCTCATGTGTGTATGCTCACCCACATAGACGAGAGTGCATCTCCACATGCTTCCAGATGCACTAGGCTTTACCTAAACTGCTTGCAAATCATCCCATAGAGTAATATAGAAAGTGCTGGCTGAAGCTGTCAGCAGGTGTAGAGATTTAAAGGGGGAATCTTGGAGCATATCAGAGATCTGTGGATATTAGGACACCTTCTGAAGTTGCACTTTTCCTGGCAATGCCAAACTTACATCCTGAAGATCTTTGAAGAAGGCCCTCAAAGCAGTCTTTTCTACCAACCACAATAAGACATACCGTCTTTGCTCTCTCCAGGCTGCAAATGTTGTACCAGTTCAATAACATAAAAGGAATCATTGTCTGATTTAAAATAGTGAGGACATTTTGTCTCCCAAGGTCTTCTCTTGGAAGCGCATGGAACATTTTGGTCTGCAAGATGAAAGAGGGACACCTTTTACTTTGGGAACTGCCAATTTCTAAGTTAGAAGATCTGATTGTGTGCTGGTGTGTGTTCATGCAGTTTAGTGATAACTCCACTCAAATCAAGAGAGTTACAGTTGTGTAAAATTGTCATGGCTTTAAAATCAGATATATATGAAAAAGTATGTCTGAGAGCAAAATTGAGACATTTTCTGATGATATGTGAAAATAAAGATACTTCATGTATTGTTTCCTTACTACCATTCTTATCAACTAAAATCCCATTAGAATCCAATAAAAAGTTTGCTTTAGAAAAAGAAAGTCATAGAATTTGCACCGTAACATGTGTTTATTCTGTGGCTTGTGACCTCTAAATTAGAAAACAGAATTTATATGTCACAGCTTGTCTAAGTACAGATCGTATTGTTTTCCTTAACACATGATTGATTAGGGATATTGAATTTAATGATCCATGTTTTTTTCCGTTTCTCAACCCCTAGTTTTATGTCCTCTGTTACTCTTAAGTAAATTATAGATTTATCCATTAAAAGAATTTAGTTTGACTTGAAATTTAGCTTATTGTTCGCTAAAAGTATCAAACAGTTTGTTATAGGTATACAGTATAAATATATATATATAATTGAAGTATAAAAGCAGATAGTAATATTACAGATCTAATTAAATGTAAGGGTATTCCGATGATCTGAAATTTGCTGTGTCTGCCCAAAGAAGAGTTAACTCTGCATTAAAATATTTTCCAAATGGCAGTTCACATTTATAGTGGTGTCTGCTGGGGTTTTTGTGCAGTAATTCTTTTGTAGAAACATGTCTTACACAATTACTTTTGCCAAAGAAAGAAAGATCCTGGTGCAGTGATGGATAGAAGAAAAGCAGCCAGCCTTCCTACTTGGTGCAAAAGCACCTGTGGTGGTGATTGATATTGATGACTATTCAAATGAATAGAAGGAGTAGCGCACATTTGTGTCCACATTTTGATAATAACTCATTTTTTTTTCCTCCAGAATGAAAGCAGGTTTGGGACCAGTTTATAACTCTGTTCACCTCTCCAATTTAGTCCTTTACCTATATGCCTGTGTACAATCATATAACAGTGGTATAAATTCAGAGTCATTCCTGTGACTTTAACAATGTAATGATGACCTGTATACAAGAATTTGCACAAGAAAATTGTGCTGAGGGCAGCCTCTACCAAAAATAATCAGGATATATCCTGTTCTATTGGCCTCTTTATAAAACTGTAGGTTCTGTGCTCAGCTCAATTAGTCCAACTCTGTTTTGTTCTGATTAATCCGCAGTGAAAATGTATTATTTACAAATGGTTAGGTAAATGAATTGCAATGGAAAGTCTTATATATCTTATCTCTTCAATTAAAAGGCTTTTTCATTGGGAAATATATGTGCCTCATGAAAGCTACTAATTGACCTCTGAATTTTATGTATGCTGATGTAACATGTGCAGTCTATTGATACATAACTCGCGCAGTGTGTCTTGTGGGTGGCTGATTTGCCAACCAGGGCACACATTCATATCTGGTGCACATATGTTTGATTTTATAATTGTCTCTCAAGATTTCTGCAGTCATGGTAGCAGAAGAGCAAGAGTTCAAAAAGAAACAGACCAGTGTTTTTTTGTCTCACTTGAGGCCAAGCTTCTCTGTTTTTCTGCTCTGAGGTGGGAGATCACTTACCAGATTGACACTAGTTCGAATAGCACAAAAACTTGGTGCCTACACTGGTCTGTCTGAAAATCTTTCCAAATACCATTGTTTTTCACTGGCTCCGTCATTTTGCTTAGTGATGGTAGTGAAGGTCTTGTGACCATCACGTGGTGAGGTGGCATCTTCTGGGTCCCCTGTAGCAGCCATCCTTCACGACCTAGACTTTACATCTCTCCTTGGTATGATATGTAAGACTTGCTGACTAGAAAATATGGGCAGCTTATGGCTGCTAAGATAAGCAAGCACACATGGTCAGCACTTTCACAGACTTTGTAAAGCAAAATAGCAAGTTATGCTATTTTTAATGACCACAGAATATTTCATGAGAAGTTATCAAGTTGTTTCACTAGTTACCAAAATCATTGTATTTTAAACCTTACCAAAGTGATTAGAAGCAGTTGTGATGAAGTTACCCTGATTGTCTTTCCTTGTAAATCATCATTTCTGTTCAGTTTTATTAGCTGTAGTGTAAGCAGAATTTTGCTGTGTAGTGTATGGAAAAAGACAGATATTCTCTGCGCTGATCAACTTAGTGTTTCTTGGCATTCTCACCCTTGAATACATTGCAGCAGTTCTTAGTCTTCCTTGAGTAGGCAGCTCAGCAGGTCACATTCAGGCTTTTTTTTTTTTTTTTTCCCCTTCAGCTGCTAAATTGCATTTAAAAAAATAATAAAAATGCAAATGGGATGTTATTTTCAAAAGTGTTGGAGTCGGTGGAAGCAGGTAATTCCTAAGCAGGGTGTTTCAGAGAATCCCTTCCTAGGTGCATTTCTTTTGCCATTCCACATACACTTCTGTTCTTACTAATTCAGGCAAAAGATTTAGTCATCACTACGGCAAGCAGGGAACTGTGTATTTATACCAGGAAAAGCTGGACTAAAAACAATATAGCAATTAAAACGTGGCAAGTACTAGAAAAAAATCAGAATTCCAGAGGTATTTTCTTGAAAAAATGATAGGTAAAAGGCAAGTTGCAAAACTGCGCTTCTCCAGAATTTGTTAAGAAGCCACCATAAATGTCTAAATGAAGATCTTCACTTAGTTTGTTTTAAATTGTTTAGATGTTACTTGTTTACCTTCTTCAACCTGATACATCTGATGCATGAAATGAATATCAACACTTCTGATTTTAGTGTCCTAATTTAAGAAGAGGTATTATTTGAGCTGTGTGTCAAGAAAAAAAAATCTATGAACTGAATATGCCAGTTGTGTCTTTACAGGCTCTGAAGAATTAGGAAGTGGAAGCTATGGGCATCAGTATATCACAGGCACAGTAATTGGTGATGATGAAGGATTTGATATTGACGATTCAGACTATGACATTTACATAGAAGAGGTAAATTTCAAGGTTTCACTTCACCATTTCTGTTTTCTTTATAGTGTTAATATTTTAGAGTGTCTGATCTTGTGAAATTTCATATCTGAACTTTGTATGAACAGATGAAACACTCTTAAGGGTTTTTTTTTCCAGTGAGAATGTATTTGTTACTCCTAATCTGTATCTTAGAAGGCTTTTTTTTCATTTCCATGGAGGTTAACTGGATTTGTGTTTCTTTATTTCACACTAGCTCAGACCACTTCCTGCCATTAAAGGAGGCAACAGAAAATTTCTTGTTGAAACCAAGGTCACTCCAGGGTCCAGTTCAAGGCTCCTTTCGAGGCTGCTTACAACCACCTCAGAACCCACGACATCCACTCCTACAACCACACGACCTGTCCCTTCTACCACACTGAGGACTACTACAGCTAGGACACTGAGGAGGAACAACGTGTCTTCTGTAGCACGCTTCTTTGATCTGTCCTGTGATGAGACCATCTGTTCTACAGATAGCTTTTGTGTCAATGACTATGACCGAGGTGGCTCACGTTGTCACTGTAACTTGGGAAAAGGAGGAGACACTTGCACAGAAGGTAGGTTACTTTGTGCTAGGCCCCTTTTCCATAAGTCTCTGGGATTTTTTTCTTCTCTGGTTTCTAGATGAAGGGTCCCTCCAAAAGTAAGCAGCTCGAACATCTGTGGTCTTTTCAGTGACCACATCATCCTGAGTGTCTGACAGCTGATCTGAGATGCTGCAGACTGGGTTGGAGGTGGATTTCTGTTCTGTTAGTTTCTGCAAGAAACAGCTTCATGGTAAAACAACAGAAATGCATATTTTAAAGAGCAGTTTGGGCTTAATGGATCCTAAGGGTAACAGCAGCTTGTATTTCCAGGTTCAGACATAAGTCGCTTTTGTTTCTCTTTTCTTTTTTCGACCTCGAAGAATACGGCACCTGCTTGCGTCTGTGAGTGGTTATGAATGCTAGATCTGTTCAGCCTGAAAGAGGGTAGCTACACAAAGTCCTTGAGTTGATCAGCCGCTCTCAAAGAAGCAGTGTTTGCTCCTCTGCCACAATTTCCTAGGCGTCCCTTCTCCATTAAGTGCCAACTAGTGATAACAGTTGATTAAAACCACAACAAATGTTGTTGCAATTAAAATGATAATCACAATCAAAGGAATAAATGAAGAAAATGACTTACAAATAAGACCCTTTCTATCAGGACAGTGGTGTGACTTAGGAGTTCCCAGACTATCCTCAGCGGTGAATGCAAGCAGTGATAAGGATCTCTCCTCTTCCTTGTTGTAATTCAGTTAAGAAAAAAACTAATTGACTAATTGGTGCCTCTTCACACCGCTCTGGGCCCTTCTGCACAGCAGAGCTTCAGATATGTCCATTTCTTATGAGTCTCATTTCAGAAATTCTTGATACACAGGATTATGCATCAGAGCTATAGACACTAGGGATATTCCATCTTGTATTTTCAATGCTGGAGTAATGAGAATTCATTCTGAAAACAATCTGTTGTGATTCAGCCACATGGAACAGCTGTAGAAGTGATTTTTGGCCTTCATCAAGCGTGAAAAGTCGAGGATTTATTTTAACCATATACAACTTGTAGAACCAGTTTGTTTAATGGGAGTCTGAATTTTTGTTAATGTGAGTCCACATTTTTCACAAGAGAGTGCTTTATTCATTGGTAAGCCAAACATTGTGTACCTATATTTCCTTGTACTGAACTTCTCCACAGCAGCCAGTATGGCTAAATAGTTCATTAATCTGACTGAAAATTGACTTTTCTTTATAATCAATAACTGTGTAGCACTGTGGTCCAGCCAGCTCTATTTGTGAACAGTACCTGAATTAGTTTCCTTTTGCTGTAGCTGCATTAAGGTTTATATCACCAGTTTTCTTCTCCCCAGTTGAAAATGGACTTTTTTTTGTTTGCTAACAAAAACAAAAAAAAAGCAGAGATAACTGCATCTAGATCCAAATATGCAGGTAAAATCCAGTCAAAAATCAACTAGCAGAGAGGAGTAGGGCACCTCACCCTTCCTTTCTCATTATACTTAGATCCTCTCATTGTGCTTTTATTCATTGCCAAAATAAGAATTTTGAACTGAAACTGGGTCTTTCCTCCCTCCTTCTTAGGAAAAGGAGTTACAAAGGTAGCAATAAGTATCTTTTTGCTTTTCCCAGTGTTGGAGATGATGCTGTGATGTACAGCATGGAGGGGTGATGATTGTTAGGGCAGCTAACAACAGCAAAACATATGGCCACTGCTGCAGCCAGGGAGTCCCAGGATGCAGAGGTGCCTTCAGGGACGCTCTTCCCATCACTCCCTTTACCTTGAGGTTACTGGGGAAGGGTTAGGGGCTGGTGGACTATCCAGAGCCAGTTTCGAATGCCTGGGATGCTGTATGCAGCAACTGCAGAGTAGCAGTGGCTAACATGGTGTGGAATCCGACCCAGAGTGCTTTTCCCACATATGTTTTTATAATCCGTCAAAAATAGAGAATTACTCTGGTGTCTCTCTGCTAAATGAGCGCCTAGAAAAAGATAAATTAAAAAATAGCCAAATTTTGTCTCTGTAACAGAGACGAGAATCTAGGGTAAGTTGCAATGAAGCCAGCAACTAAACTGTTGAACAGTGTTTGGCCCTCAGTGTCCCTTTTCTTTCCAAGTTCCCCAGAACTTTGGGAATAAAGGAATTAGTTGTGGAAGGTAGTGGGAGGACAAAGCAATAGGTTAACTGGTTGCTGACTGCTGCTGACTAATAGTTGTCCCTGGAGGTACTCTGCCTTGAATTTTCACCTGATGTTATCTAGTGCTAAATGTGTGTATCGATTTTTATATGGGAGAAAACTTCTAAACCGCATGCTTCTGTCTCTGCTTTTCAGATATTATTATCCAGTATCCTCAGTTCTCTGGCTACTCATATATCACCTTTGAACCACTGAAAAACTCCTATCAGACATTTCAAATTACCCTTGAATTTAGGGTAAGTTTATCCTGAGTTCACATAGAAGCTTCACAATTTATTTGTTTATTCTGATGCTATGGACACTGGAACAATAAATTAGCTTCGTTATAGCTGCTAATGTAATTGTGGTAAGCGTATACGTAACCTTCATCTCTAAAGATCTGGCTTCACATCCAATGAATGTGAATGAATTTGGCAATCTGAGCTAAAATATTTATTACTGATAGCGCATGAGTGAATCCTTCACATTAGCAATACTGGGCACTGCAGACCAGCAGCAATGTGCCTTGGCAGGACTGTAGTCATCTGAATGAACTACAGAGTGAAATACGCCTGTTTTTTTGCAATTAAAAATTGTAATTTGGAAGTGTCACATGTTATGTTTAGACATGAGAAATGGCGATGTTGTTCCCCTGCTCAAAAAGCTGCTGGACAGCATTGGTAACTGTAAGATACCAAACTAGTCAAATTGCAGGCCTGACATAGTATAGTAAATCTCACATTGCTGTGTAGCAATGCTGTCTGTGTGTTATGGAGAGAGCTGGCAGTGTCTCCGCATGGGAAGGTGTCACAGGTGCAGTCCTTGTGTCCTCTGCTCCCACATACCGCAGAGTCAC
>JAWLRI010000673.1:2822587-2832888 GCA_034781795.1 Crypturellus tataupa
AGAAGTTGGTTTGAGAATAAAGTTGTCTCACTCTGCATCCCAGACTGAGTCCGTGTCTTCACAAGGTGCAACACCAATGTAGTTCACAACATAGGAAATAGAGTTACTTCCTCTCAGTTCAGATGGGAAATCAGAGTAACAACTGACTGGTAAATAAGGAGGAAAGAAACTTTGTATTATTTCAAGATCTCTCCTTTTTCTCTTCTTTTGTTTCTCCCAGTTTGAGTTTTGGCAGTTTTCAGTTAACTTTAATTGGAATAAAGTGCAAACTGCCAATAGAGAGTCCTACAGCAGCTTTTGTGAGAGAACTGAATAAAGAAGTGAGACTGGACTGTGTATTTAGCAGTCATAGCAAGGCATTAAAGTAAGGTATAGCATCTAGTGTAAACTGATGTGAAGATGCAAGCATGGTTCTGACTGCTGTAATCAAACATTATTTATATGTTTCTTGCAGGGGGCTTTCACACAGATTAAGTGCAGCTCTGATATATCTATTGGTGGAGTCCCTAACTATGATATTGTCAAGAAGAACTCAGGAATCCTGAGGTCTTTCAGTGGGAGCATCCAGAAGGTGAGTGACCACAGTAATATCCTGGAAGCATTTCTTTCCATCACATCATATATCCCTTGCAAGTGGACTCCTAAGGTGAAAACCTTACTGCACTGGCTGCACTGGCAGTATTCAGGATAATCCTGGATTTCACTTCTGCACTCCAGTAGCCCACCACAAAGAACTTAAGGACATATCTCTCAGTGAAGAGTTCTTCTAGATTTAATAGCCAGTAAGTGTTGCTACTGCCATTCTCCCTGAAAATTCCCACCCTCTAAAAGTGAACAAGACTGTACTGGAACAAGGTCAGAATGATGCATAAAGCAAAATCATCGATAGATGCCTCAGAATACCCTTTAAAGCCATATTAAGGTGAACAGAATTGATACTTAGATACCTCAAGGTAGGCAGACAAGGAGCACCCATCTTGAGTATAAAGAGCCCCCCAAAAAAGAAAAGTACAAATTAGTTTGGATCCCAGGCTAGCTAATGTATCATATCCAACTACTGTTGTGCTCCTTGCTGCCTTTCCCACTTATGCTTTTGTATGGGGTATATTTGAACAGAGGAGCTCTTTCATTGCTGGCAGATATTGAAGATGGAATTCCAGTATGGTCCAGTTTGCTTTTTGAGTTTTATTCTGGAAAAGAAATCTGGAGACATCTGAATTCATAAAATATTCCTAGTAAGTTCTCAAAAGACAGTTTTAGTTGAACTAGCATTTGGTCTCTTTCGATTAATCATACCTAAAGTAATTTAGATAAAGCTCAAAGCCTGGCTCTGAATCTTCAGTTTAAAATAGGAAAATTATTGGATCAAATTTAATTAGCGAAAAAAAAAAAAGAAACAGATAGCAGTGCAGCCCATATTAATCAGCTGGGGACAGAAATATAATTGTGTTTCTGTGTAAATAGTTTTATCGCTTGGTCCACCTTTTGGTCCAATATCTTTATCAGTTTTCCAGCAGAAAATACGAAGTAAAGAAAACTGGTGGAGTGTGAAACAGTGATGGGAACAAGTCAGTTGCACAAACTCATCTCTGGTGGGCTTGATTGAACATGTCATTTTAATAGAAAGCAAGATAAGCAAGATACAGAAAGCCATCTTCGCATAGGAGCACAGATTGTAGGTCACGCTTACAAGGTTAGGGGCTGTGTCCTAAAATACAGCGGCACTTGAAAGGATTTCAGAATGCTGACAGTGAGCGCTTTTTTACTTCTTTGACATAGGTAAGGTGGGTTTGCAGCCCTAGAGGCCTGAGTGGGCTATCAAGGAGGAGCAGAGTTTTGGAGGACTGTATAGAAATAAAGCCACAAAAAGTATTGGAGAACATGCATTTTACAGAAAGACCTAAAATCTTGATCTATTTAGTTTATTTAGATGAGGTTAAGAAGTGCCCTGATGTGGTCTGCTAATTCGTCCAAGAGAATGACATTTCCTAGAGCAGATATTCTTCAATGAAGCAGAAAAAGTCATGATGAGAAGCAGTGGCTGGAAGCTGAAGATAAATTCAGTCCAGAAATAAGACACACGGTGGGGGTAGTTAGCCACTGGGACAACTTACCTGGAAGTGAGGAAGAAGCTACAAGGGTACCTACAAGGATTCTTTGTTTGCCCAGCTTTAAGATAAAAAGTGTGTGTCGATGCTGTTTAATGTGATTTCAAGAAGCATTCCTGCTAAGTTATCAGCTGAGATTCTACAAGTGTTGTTTTTCTTGGAGAACATGTGCTGCTGACACGTTGGAAAAATCCCAGCATTTAACAATTCTCTTCAGTTTATGTACAAACACTTTTGTGAAGTAATTAATTACATTTTTCTCCAGTTCACAACACTAGCTTGTTTCAGGCAATAGGAGATACCTGAAGGCAGTAGAAATGTGAAAATTCTAACATTTCTGTTGTCAACATTAGTGTCCTTGGGGGTTTCCTGATATCAGAAACACTTTCCTCAGCAATGCACATCTAATTTTTACAGTACTAGCTCACAGCTCGGCTACAAAGCAGTGCACTGGTGTTCAAACACAAGACTGGTAAATCCCACACAGCTTCTGTCCATATGTGGGTTGCCTAGATCTGTGTCACAAAGGACAAAAGAAATTAATCTGCACCTCATCAGAGTGAGCAACAGAACATGCTGGAGCTCTGTGCCTAGAAAACATCCTGATAAGAAGCAGACTCTAAGCTAAGTTTCTAGGTTTACCTTTCTTGAAAGTCACTTAGAGAAGTCTTCTGACTAGCAGTGAAACACCAAAAGGCATTCTTACAATCTTGGAAGTTTTTAACCTATTTTTATTCTCCTTCTTTTTTTTCCCTTTTTGTTGTTGATGTTTGTTTTACATACATAGATTATCTTGAATGACCGGACAATAGATATGAAACAGGATTTCACTTTTGGAATCAACTTAGAAAATGCTGCCCATCCCTGCCTGAGCTCACCATGTGCAAATGGAGGCAGCTGCGTTCCCAAAAAGGACACCTACGAATGCGATTGCCCTCTAGGCTTTGATGGGCAGCACTGCCAAAAAGGTAACACGGGCTGTGTGTGCCACAGATCCAGGGCTGTCCACAAAAATAAGAGAGATTTAGCACGTACAACTGCTCTTGTGCCCATCCCTTGAAATAGAAATCCTGGATACCAGAGCTCTTTGCATCCGTGCGCATGCCACATATCCATGGATCATTTGTTTTGTTATTTAGGAACATGGTAATTGTTATCCCAGCACAGAGCACTCAGCCATAGATAGTAGCCAGGTATCCGGTTGCTCGTGGCAGCCAGCACAGCAGGCTGCAGGCAGCTCCCTAATTGCACAGTGCTGGATGAAGGGCGAATTCCTGCCAGCCTCCTACAATCAATGATTATTTTACATCCTGAAGCATGAAGACTGATAACCCCTGTCATTTTATCCTACCTAGGGCTAACTGCAGACTCTGTTCTTCTGCACAGAAAGGTCTGATCCTTTTTTTAGGTTCTGACTACTCTGTAATTTCACCATATGCACAAATCATATCTCAGCACAATGGTGCAGACCACCAAGGAAGAAAACCTGCCCAGACACATGTTACTGCTCTGGGAGACACTTGGGGTATTTCCAGCCTTAGATTCAAAAAAGGGCTCAGATTGCACGCGTTAAAGACAATGCGTTTTAGAGAATTTCACTAGATGGAGCTGTTTCTCTTCTGTCAAGATTGAATTTAAAACATTTTTAAAGAAAAAATTGGTACCCTGACAGCAAACTAAATTAAAGGAGTTGAGTGACATTATACTCTTCACCCAATCTTTCATTTCTCACAAGCACAAACTCCAAAGCAAAAAAACCAGCATGATTTAAGCTGGTTTTGCTTAAATCATGATGATTGGCCTTTTCTTCCAAAAAAGACAAAATGTCTCCAAACAAAAACTTTTTATTAAAAACAGAAAATGCAAGAAACCCTTTTGCTTACGTTATTTGGCCTAACTGAAAGCTGAAGCTACATTATTTATCTTGTCTTCCTGGAGAGGTTTTGGCTGCCAAACTCCTAACCTGGAGATGGTCCCTGCAGCAGTTCCAGGGTCTGCAGTGGCAGGCAAGGCAAGCGAAGGCTTCGCAGCGTCAGCGTGTGACCAGCTGCCAGCCTAGCGAGTGAGTGACAGTGCATCACTGGGGCCGCAGTTCCCCACTGCTCCTCTCCTTCTAACCTGAGCTGAGTGCTGGGTGCCAAGTGCTGAGTTTTGCCCTAAGGCACCCCTGTGCGCCTCCATCCAAAGTGCTTTTTCTTTTCACATCTTACATGGATCCCACCTTAGTTCATTTTTAAGGATAACAGAAGGTGTGAGCCATCCATCCTGTTCCTGATGCCTGCTGGTGCTCTTCAGGTGCCTTCGTCACCCTCTGACCCACCGAGCTTTGACTTCTATCACCATCCAAGATTCTAGTTGTACACAAAGAACAGTGGTCAGTCTTCCTGAGCCTCAGCTTAGGATAGCCTTGATGAACTGAGAGAAGATTTCTTAAAAAGAAAAACAAAATTGTTTATACATATATATATATTTCTTTGGTACAGTGTATACATGGCTAAAGGAGAATCTGCATGTATGTAATCTCCAACTTCAGAGCAGCATTTTGGCCAGCGTTAGGATGGAGTACCTATGCAACTTGCTTTTGGTCTGCTCTAACACAAAACACTGTAAAACCAAAGTATTTTTGAGCGGCTGGGCCTCATTCTCCTAAATTGCCACTTATGAAAACCCAAATGATACTAAAATAAGACATATGAAATATTCATTGATACCTAATGGATCCTTGGCTGAAGATACAGAGGAATTTCTGCTGGCACTACTATATTTTTATCTTTTATTCCATTTTAGTGAGTGTTAGAAGCATTTGTACTTAATTGTAAAACAGCACAGAACAGTTAAGGTTTCTTCTCCCCTGCTTTGCATCCATTTCTGTATGAACAATAGTGAGTGCCTGGGATAACACAGGGTTTGGAGCTGGTACTAGCTGGCTGCAGGCTTGGTGCATTTTGCGTGGGGAAGATAAATAGCTGTGTAAACAGTGCTAAAAGAATGCCCTTGTAGCTGTTTACACTTGTCTGCTGAGGTGTAAATGAGAAGTGAGCATCACTCATTTACAAAAGGTGGGGAGAAAAC
Source organism: Crypturellus tataupa (assembly GCA_034781795.1). NCBI lineage: Eukaryota > Metazoa > Chordata > Aves > Tinamiformes > Tinamidae > Crypturellus > Crypturellus tataupa. Next base: position 2,827,768 of record JAWLRI010000673.1, read on the forward strand.
TAGACAGTTCTTGGAGAGGAGACTTTCATGGCACAGAAGAATAAAATTGGAATGTTCTTGTTTTGTTTTCTGCTGACTCCCTGCAGAGTGTGGAAATTACTGCCTAAACAGTAAGTACTGTAAATGCCGTGAAAACTGCTCTGTCACTGTGTGTCTGTGTCTGCTCTGTCAAGCTGCGGTGCTGTATTTGCATGAAACCTGGCAGGTTCCTGTGGATGAGCCAAAACATTTTGGGGGGTTACATACCTTAGGGCAAGAAGAGCAGGACTCTGTTGTCAGTGCAGAAAGGCTCCTTTCTCTCTCTGCCTCCATCCAACATGCTCAGAGACAGACAGATACACAAAGTGTTAGCCCCACTGGCTGGTGTAACACATCTTTTGAAATCTTCTAATAACGCTGGCAGACTGCAGGCTGTGAACAGCGTATGGTGTTTTCCTTAGACACATTAGGCAGTTTTCCTGATTTCATTATGGATGAAAACAGCCATTTGTCACCATCTGAAATTCTCTGTCTTGGCACTTGCACCTAAATTTCATAGTTCTGCTCTTGGCTCCCAGACTGTACAAGTTGCTGCATGTCACTATTGCAGGGAGCCCTTAACAGCCAACCAGCTTTTGTAACACACAAAGAAAGCAGGCATCCATGCCCTGAAAAGCTTAAAGTTTATCTAGATGAGATTAGCTGTGGGTTGAGCGGGATTAGTTCTTAGGAAGAAAATAGGATGAAGTGAACTATTTTGGGGAATTTATAAAACTGCTTTATATTATTGTAGTAGTCAGCTATGAGAGATCAACAGCAAAGTGTAGAGGATTCACTTGGAAGCAAATCGGCTCAGGCCAGTGATCCTGCTGTACCAAGGGGACTGCATCAAGGATGCTCAGTGATTTATGTGCAGGTCTGAGTTATTTTGCTAAAGTTTGCCCAGGGTGAAGTATTGTGCTGGCTCCAGGTCCGGTTGGCCGCGTGGCAGCGTGTGCTGTTCTCGTGGTGGGACCACACACCACAGTTCTGCGAGGGGCTCTCTCCTGGAAAAGTGGAAGAGGATGAGCCAGGAACACCAGCTAGGTCAGAACCGACCGTGCTCATCCTCCTGGCCAGCGCTGCCCTACGTGTTGGGCATGCGCTCCGAGAGCTTTGTGCCCGTAGCTTTTCTAATACAGCCCTTATGCCCTAAGCACTTAATGTCAGCGCGGGATGTATCCTCAGTTGCTTTCAGTAGCCCTAAACTGATTAAGGGTGGTGGGGACGTGCCTCCTGGAGCTGGCTGCCTGCCACACTGCAGCCAGTAGGTGCCACCAGCACCTTTCCTGGTGGCCTCCTGTGCAAAGCCCCAGATGGAGAGGAGGAGAAGGCCAGACCTTGCAGGAAACAGCTAGAAGAAGATGGGGAACTCAAAATTTGCCCATGCTGCCTCTCAACATGTCGTTTTGGGGATATAAAAGATCCCAGCATGTAAAATCCCAGGATGTGCCCCATGCAGGGTGCTGCACGATGAGCATGGGAGGCGTCTTGCAGACTAAGAACAATGGGTGGTTAAGGCACAGACTTTGGCAGAAGGATGACTGGACTCTGTGGGATCACTGGGAATCATGTGGAGATGGAGGGTACAAATGGAATTTGTGATGTGTAGCCCATATTTCATATTTTTCTGTTGTAACATTCATATTAGGCCGATGCTATGATGGCTATAAGCAGGGACCCCACAGGGAGAAGGCATGGTTTAAATTCTCTGATCTGCTATTTCTGCATTTAGGTACAAACTGATTGCCAATTTATAAATCAGTATGAGTAAATTTAGCTTTATTTTGTGCTACTGGCAGATACCTGTGGGTATAAATAAATACGGGGGAATAAATCAGCAAAAGTATTTTTTTCTTGTGTTTGCCTGTCAGCCAGCTGACATGTCTTTTTATGTTTCTTTATTTATTTATTACTTTTTAGGCATTACAGAAGCAATTGAAATCCCACAGTTTATTGGTCGCAGTTACCTCACATATGATAATCCAGATATCCTGAAAAGGTAATTAGCTGTTTATGCTCTTTGTTTACCATTATGTCCTTAGAAGTCTCAGGTAGGAGAATGTATTTAAGCCATACTAAATTTAAGCTGTATTTGCCCTGTTTCTAAATTTCAGGTAAAAGCACATTTTCTAGGCATGTGCTCATGGCTCAATTTATGGTAGTATCTGAGCATCTTGCAACCTTTGAAGAAATGGTGTGCACCACCTGGTTCTGACACAGAGATGGACTGTATTCTGTTCCTGAGAGTAAAGAACAGAAGATATATAGTATCTATATCCACAGAGGCACTAAGGATTTTAACTCAGCTTTAGCCTGCTGAGCCCAAATTACAGGTCTTCAAACTTCTGATGGCTATCCCCTACTCTAACAGTGATCCAAACTCCATTAAATTTGAGGTTGTTCCAAAAAATCCCTACCTGCCTGTATTAGGGTCTCTGCCTTTGAGAGCTTCCCAAATGTGCTTGTCAAGCTGACCTACTGCTCAGCAATTCTCACCCATACCAGGACTCTGGTTAGCCTTTATGGGACCAAACCTACCAGGCCTTCTCAAAATTTGCTTATTAGTGAGTGGATTTCATTCTAGGCTTAGACAGAAAAAAATATTTTTCTCATGCTTGTATTGAGCAACTTAGCAACAATTGCATCTGGTATTCTGAGGACCAAGTGAAATTTCCCCACTCTGAAATGCTGGAAATAGGGATGTAAACCAGAGTTGTTCATAAGGAAGAAATAGGCAACTTACTGGACCACAACCTGCAAAATTGGGGAAGAAGAAATATTTCCATCATCTTCTAGTTTTGCTTTAAAAAGGACTGTCCTAGTTCAATATTTTATTATGTTTTGCCTTCTTTACATTAAACAGGGTATCAGGATCAAGAACAAATGTGTTTATGAGGTTTAAAACCACAGTGAAGGAAGGTCTTTTGATGTGGAGGGGAGACAGTCCCATGCGACCTAATAGTGATTTCATTTCTCTAGGCCTTCAAGAAGGAGCATTAATATTCAGGTAAGGTATAATTGCACACAATACACTTAAAGCTCGAGAAAATCTCAGCAACACATCTAATGCTTTTGTCCTTCAGTATATTGCAGGACAATTATAACTTCAAGGTTGATAAGTCCCATTTGTCTGGGAAAGGCTGGGAGTTTAGCAACATCAAATTTTTAGCCTGGTTTTTGAAAGTTATCAAATGAGGGTGAGTGCTGTCAATAATTTCTCTCAATGCCTTTTGAAGCACTTGCCATCTTAGTTGCATAGGGTAAGTGCGAGTTTTGCAAAGAAAACGGGTCGAGGAAGGAAACGGCAGTAACACCAGTGCTCGCTGTAGACTCACTCTGTATCAGACATGAGAAATGCATGTGGGAACAGATCTTCCAACACCCCAACATATCCAGCCCTGTGACACTAAAGCAGCTGGCACCAGTTGTTTTTTTATTTGCACCATCCACAGAACCACTTATTTAAGAAATAAGTAATATCAATAAAGTGAAATCGGGGCGTTTTGGGAAACAGCTCATGTGCTCTGTTCCAGAATTGCTTTCTCCCTTATAGACACTTAGCCAAAGCCTCCATGCAACTTTTGGCATGGTGCTTTTTGGGATTCCTGCCTTTTGAAAGGCGTGTCTTTCCTCATTTTAGCTCATGCAATATAGAAAAGTAAAAATGTCTTTTTTATTATTACAGATTGTTGTGAAACTGTTGATTAATTGTTGATTAAGTTTTTTTACTAATGTAGGCAAATTTTCAACTTATTAGACTTAATCTGGTTGAGGTTTGCAGCCATAGATGCATAGAACAAATTGCATTTTGCTATTTAAATTAATTTCCTTTGCAAAAACCCTTAACTTTCGTGTTGTACTACAAACTGGGAGCTGAATCTGAAGTGGTGGTGCATTTTGTGGAAGCCTTTAGGAAAATATGTTTTCGTGATGCTGGTTAGTAAGCGGTCTGTCCATTCTGTCGTTTCTCTAGGCACAGCACAGTTCTTTTAGGGCCATTTGTATCCCTAAACAAGAAAGATACACAGAGGTTTGAGATCAAAGCAGCTGAATTTTAGTGCTATAGCTGTATCTTCTGCTCATATTTAGGAAAGTGTAAAATTAAGAGCCTAAATTATAGTTCATAGGAACAGTCACTGCATACTTAAATGGAGCATTGAGGAAGATCGTGAAAGGAGAAATGCACAATAAATGTGTCGTGTCCTCTCACAAAGAATGATCTTCCTGTTGCTCTTGAAGCAACTTTGACATATGAGGTCAAGAGAACAATCAAGGCCATGAGCTTGAATTCGTCAGAGGTGTTTTCCTGCAGGCCAAAATTCAGATACCTGTGTCCTAGGTATGTTTGTGGAATTCAAATACCTTTTCTTTTCCATTACCCATTGCTCAACAGTGTAGGTTCTCTGCTAAGTATATATGTAAAGCAACTATGCACGGTTATATCCTTATTTTAAGGAATCTTCATTCAGCAGGAATATGAATCTAATTTTTATAGCCAAGGGTCTAACAGTTAGATAAAATCCTCAGCTTCACAATACGCAGATTCTTCTGTAGTTCTCAACCTAGACCAATTCCTGCCTCCAGAGTAAAAGGAAACTTTGAGAGTCACTTAAGCTTCTAAGAGGATCAAATTTAAAACATATGTTTTGCTCTGGGTAGCACACAACTGAACACATAATTCTTGGGTCTCTTGCTCTAACCATGAACTTAACTCCAATTTCAGTCTTTTCTGAAGGGATAATGACATTATATTCTACAGCTAGGTGTGAGCAAAAGGTTAGCAGTGGCATCTGCTGGCATCTGATATTCATCTGCTTTATTTAAGCAGTTGAATACCCTATAGCTCACTGTGCTGTAGCATTTACCATGAAGATAAGCCCATGAACCTGGAGTGTAAACATGATGGGAACATTATGTCTGTTCAGTAATTTTAGTAGTGTCAAGTACAAAGAAATAGTCAGAGCTGCAATGGAAGCAGAGAAGTTCATGACTGTCTTTGCATTTACATCATTAGACTTCACCCTTCATAGAATCATAGAATGCCTAAGGTTGGAAGGCACCTCTAGAGGTCATCTAGTCCAACCCCCCTGCACACGCAGG
>JAWLRI010000673.1:2838239-2858104 GCA_034781795.1 Crypturellus tataupa
TCCCACGCAGGACTCCGGGCAGTGGGGCAAGAGAGGCAGCAGCAGTAAAGCTGCAAATACTTGTTCCCTAGCAGTGCTAGCCCGTTCCTACCGAGGCTGCTAAAGGTGCAGAGCTGAAGTTTGTCAGTGTGTTTCCGAGCACGTAGGAAGACTGTAAGCAGTGAGAAAAACTAGTAGTATTAGAAAATGACCTTGAAAACGAGCCCTTATGTCCTAAGACTTCCAACCTCTCTTCTTCAAAACAAATCCCACGTGCTATTGCTTGTTTTTCTGCCTTTGCCCTAAAAGACCTCCTGAGGTTGCAGCACTTCCCATGGCTCCAGCACACAGGTGGCAGCAGTGCAGCGGAGCGGCTTTGGTTTTGGCCGGGAGGGAGAGCAAAGGACCCACGAGTACCAGTAAGCACAGGGAGCTGCGGAGCGTTGTTTTTTCCCTTTCTAAAGTGAAATCTTGCCCTGAGTCAGGACACTGCCTGCTGCACTGTTTTTCTTGCAGTTTGAGTCATTGCATTGCTAAATCTCCATTTTTTTTACTAGTATTTTTGTTATTACTATTTTATCAGACGCAGTAGTGGGGTTATGGGAAGGGGATGAGGTGGGGTGGTGGACGAAGCAATAAAATAGCTCCTAGGAGCTGAGAACATCCTGTGAACCTGGCTCAGCAGGTGGTAGTTCCAACTCAGGCAGGTGCTTCCTAAGCCTCAAGGCATGCCTTGGGATCTGAATCCCAGGAAAAACAACAGGTTTTGGACAAGGCGCCCACCTGCATCTCCTATCTCAAACCACCACCCTGGGCTTTAGCCTTCAAATCTGTTGACCAAGGAAAAACAAATATCCAGGTCTGGGCAGAGCAGGGAAGAGTAATTTTAGCCCCTCCAGGCAGGAGAAATCCTTGGGAGTGACAGATCCCGCCTGGCACAGAGGAGCAGCGGGCAGCCCATGGGGATGGCGGTGCCTCTGCACATCGGCTCCATGAGAGCGTCACCAGTCGTGTCCGTATGACAGGAGGGTCACACGGAGCCCCAGACCAGCCTGCGGAGGCCAGTGAGGAGCACAGCCTCCCTTTTAGCCTCATTGTCCCTATGTCTCTTCATTTGTCTTTGTTTTAATGTAGAACCATTATTCCTTGTTTACTGTGCACAGAACAAAGAGGACTTTGTTCCTCCTCCTTTTATTTTTTTTTCAAGCTTTCCTCAGTCTGACTTTCTAAGAAAAAGCAACGTCGCTTCTGCCAGTTCTTTCAAGGCCGTCCTTGCAGGTCAGGTTTTCCAGCCCTGCGTGTCATCGGAGTGTGGAAGAGATCTGCCCCGAATTCCCATATAGGGCAGAAGGGCACAAAACCTGACCTAAGGACAAAGGCAGGAGAAATGCGACCATGGATCACAGATACCTGATGGTATCAGGTCAGTCACAAATCAACAGCTTTCCAGCCTTCTTACATATTTTGCAGGGGTCATTGTGGTGGCTACGTGGTCATTTTTTTGAGGAGGCCGCAGAATTTTCATAGATTTTCTTAGAGACACCAGAGACACAGTGTGCCTTTGCACAAAGTCCCTTTACAATTTCTGTTTCTTCCATTTTTCCACACTGTGGCTTTGAATCATGATGTAAACAAAGTAGAATTCAAAACTGAAATCACTATATTTAGGTTGTTTTCATTTGAACTGACTTTTTTTTTGGTCTAAAAGAGAGGTTTTTAAGCACTAATGCTTCATACAGAGGGATTCTCTATCCTTTATTTATGTGTTAAAAATAACTCTGCCACAATTAATGCTAGATCCTAATGCTGCAGCCAGTGACATGCTAGGAGGAGATTGCATTGGTAATGCAGGGGAAATACAGGGAAGCAGAACCTTAAGGTTAACTTAATCATTCTGACTAACACCCACTTGCCATCCTCATCCTGAAAAACTGGGTAGCTCTGAATGATTTCACTATTCTGCCTTCAAACAGAGAATATTTTATAGCACAATTTATTTTTAAAAAGATATAATAACTACATGAATCCCAGACTACTCTCAGCTCTGTGATTCTTTAATTACTTTGTAAAACTGTCTGCATTGATAGTTCCCAGGTACCTCATAAAATGAGGCCAGATTATGAAATATGTTCAAAATTAAAGGTTCCAGTTTGCAACTGGCTTAAGGTACTTCATCTGTAGCAACCATACTTTGGAAACGAAGAGCACAGGGTATTAGCAGTGAACAAGCATTGCACTGACTTGGAAAAAAAAAATAAAAGGTAGCCTTAGGGTACATCTTCACAGAAGTGAGGATGAGTGTTATGTAATCAGCAAGTACACCAAAGAGCTGATAAGAAAGAGCAGTTGGGCTATTTCTCACACCTGAGCTTCCCCCAAGAGAGCAAGGGATGGCGCTTGTTGGTGGCTGGGCAAAGACACCTTCCTCATGCTTCTGGTGGCAGCCCACGATGTGTATGTTCCTCTAATGCTGAGGCTGTACAACTACATCATTACCACTGGGTAATGATAATCATTACCAGTTAGCCAGGAGGCGTGTTGAATACTCAACCCAATGGTATCTACCTATTTTTTTCAAGGTCAGCTATAGCTGAACAGCTTCTTCAGGAGACACTGCAACCCCACCACCCTTCTACTTAATTTTGAATCCTGAGGTCATAGGTCCCTCCAGCGGTATGAGCTCTGCCAGAGCAGTGCCAGACTGTGAGAACAGTTTTGGGATTTCACTTGGGAACAGTTGCAGCCTTTCCTCCTTCCCCCAGCTCCAGCTGTTGCTGCCTTTCTAAGAGGTTCCTGGGAGCCTCCTTGACACCTCACCTGCCCTGCATTGAGTGAAGGTCACAGATCACTGATACGTTACCAGCTAGCTGGGCTGTGGAGAGCAAGGTTAGGGAAGCCACAAAACTCCTTGCTACAGCAAGGACAATAAATTGTCTCAACAGTAGAGTGTTTTAGCCACTGAAGCTAAAGTGTTTTAGCTGGTCCTCTTGTTTGTGCCAGAATTCGTTGAGGATGCGTCCTGCATCACCCAAACTGACCTCATTGTGTGCAACTTGGCCCTGCTTCTCCTTGCTGCTACATACATCACCCTGTAACAGGAGAGAGCAGTGCCCCATGGCGAGCCCCCCTGCTCATCTCAGAAGGCTTCGGCCCCAGCCTGCAGGGAAGCTGCACTACAAAACTGCAGCACCCGCTCAGCAGGAGCCAAGCACAACGAGCCCTCGTCAACCAGAGGGGATCCAGTAAATCACGTATCCGCTACGAAATGATGCGCAAAGAAGCAGCTGTTCAGAGATTATTCAAGTTACTACCAGTTCTACAGATCAAGAAGCCAAGGCCGTGCATGCCAGATTTTGTGGTTATTTACTCTGGCACTAAGTTAAAATAATTCAGTTTATACTAGAGCAGAAGAATTTAACTCTTGTTTAAAAACCAAACATGCAAGCAAGGAAAATTGAAACATATAACAGTGTAAGAAAATATATTTATTAAATTCCATAGCAATACTATGGCAAAATTGTTAAATACATGCGTATTTTTAGACACATATAAGCAATACATCAGGAGTTACAACAGCCAAGCAAACTAGGTTTTAAAAGTATGTAAAGTTGGTATCTTAATGTTAGTTTTACATGTCACTTGCCATACAGGAATATTATTTCCCCAACATAATTCCACATTTCCTTTTTCAAGCATGCATTTGTCTAATTGCTTAGCTAATAAATTTGCTTGCTGATACATTTTGTTGAATCAGTATTTTACTTGATATGCTACAACTTTGTTAAAGTGCCTTGTGATCATTTTCCTTAACTTATGAAAGAAATGTCATTTCCAACAACGGATTTGGAAGCTGGACAGCTTCCTATTGTTCAGCAACAGAAGTATGAACATGGCTGATTAGTGTATTAGGATGGCTATTTTGTCAGTTTGATTTACTGTTTATTCTCAGAACTAATTTGTGTAACAACCATTGCAAACGGGCAAACAATACTTCCACCAGTATTGAACAAAAGTCCATTAAATTTTTGTAAAAACAGAATAAAACATCTCTAAACAAATCATTTTACACCGTAAAAATGTTATAAAAAGTGAGAGCTAAAAAAATTGAACCTGTTCACAGTATATATTTTGCAAGTTACAGCATTTCAATACAACGCAATTTTTCCAGGTGACCTGTATGATTCCACCAGCTCCACTGCTTTATGCATCACAACAGGATCAAAGACTAAGTTGCTCTGATGTTTGAGTGGGATTTCAGATGAGGGTCAGCTACCTTATTTTTACTGTTCTCTCCTTTATGAGCTTTTCCAACACACTATGAAACATAAAATACTGTTCAACTTAAGCCAGTCAAATCACACTACGGACAACCTGTCAAGGCAAAGTTCTAATTTTTTTTTTTTTTTTATCATATTAGTACTTAAAAGTGAGAGCTCTCACCAATTTCTATTTATTTTGCCCCGTTTAAGCTATTTATTTTTCCAGTTTTTCATCAGCCTGAATAGCCAAAGAAAGAATATTTCACTTCCATTTACTTTCTAGATAAGCTTTACTCTCTGGATACCACATTTTGCACCAGCGCTGTTGCACAGGCACTGAAACTCGTGCCAACTTGCCATTGCTGCAAGTCCAGCTCATGTTGCCATCGGAGCCTGCTCCCAAGCACCTGGCTGTCATTCCAGCTCCCCATCCAGAGGCAGAGCCGCTCTTCTGCGAAATGAAAGGCTTCTCCACAGGCTTTTTTATTTTGGTGCAAAAGTGAAAGAAATTAATAGACATTCTTGTGGGGAAAAAGTATTGTTATGCGCCCTGGGACAACTTGTAAAGTTACAGAAAAGCCTGCCAATATCATCTGAGATTTGTTTGTATAACATGCAAAAAGGAAATAAACACTGGCTATCTTAGAAACACTGGGGGAAATCCAGAGTTATATAAAAGGGGGCAGAGGGAAATCAACTTGTTATTGAAGAAACTGTTTTCCAGCTTTTAGGAAGAGAGCTAAAAACTTACGACTGGCCTAAGAATGAGGATATGAGTCTTTTAAATGCTCCAACATTTCTGAATCTGTGTCTGGCATTCTGAGGTCTGGGACTGTGTTTCCATGTTTGCTCTGGAGAAGTCAAAGAGAAAGCCAACAGCAAAGCCCCAGAACTGCCAACAGCATCTCTAAACATTAATCACACAAGCGCTGGTTAATGCACAACAGCACAAGCCTCACTGGAGCCTGCTGGGAGGAGTGCGGGCAACAGCTTTTTCCTTGTCGCCTCAGTAGGCACAAGTACACTCAAGTACGGGGATCTGAAAAGACTGGTCTGAGAGCTGCAAGCCAACTTCTTCTGCAAGGCCCCCCTAGGCACATATGGATGTAAGCACATATTCACATAAGGAGTTAGGCCCTTTCGTAGTGTTTAAAACATTAGTGCCATTTGAATTGAAGACTTCATCAATGTCCATGGTGGCACAGAGGATGCTATTTACATGGAAAACTTTTAATAAATTTATGGTACACAGAGCCTTGTTAGTAATTGGTTCATCAAATATTACATTTTTTGTAAGTATTTCAAATTCTTTTACTACATTTCCATCTACTTACAGGTGCAAACATTTTATTTACAATGAAATAAACTCTAAAAATAGAGCACACCATTTCTCATTTAATAGTGATTTCCAAACAACTTTACCTCCAATGTATCCAATTGCCCTCATTTCTGCTGTTATTCTCAACAAGCAATTTTCATATTCAACTGAGTGTCACATTTAAGGGCAACATCACAAGGGACCCCACAGCCCTACGCTCCAATTTCACTCATTTGAACTTAAACACACACACACAAAATAAAAAAGGCTTGAAGGTGCCTTTTCAGAGCAGCCTAAAACTCTGGTTCAGCAGGAATTCTCTGCTTTCACGTTTCCAGCAGAGAAAAGCTCTGGTCCCCCACATAACGCAAAGATGAAGAAACACGCTACATTTGCCAAGTGTGCCTTGACGGACAACACAGCCCCTGGCTCCCTTTGGACACGGTTCACCTATGAAAATGGGAACTACGAATAATAAAGGCAGCTATGGCAGGAAAAGGCAGTCGCTAGGTCCTAAGTTTGCACATGCAGCCACCACATGGCAGGGGAGATAATTCACTGCCTGCCTGTAACATTAGCTTACTCTTTTTGATGATATATTAACTAGTAGTTGTGAGGTATATCACATTCGTATCCACAATATCCACAACTCAGTATTCAATATACAATCCAAGACCCCAGAACCCATCATCTGTCAGTTGGGTGAAACAAGAACACAGTGAACAGGAGAGCACACGCTATTACATCCAAAGTGACTGATGCTCCATGCATGAAGTGAGCAGTGTAAGAATCCATTAAAAAAAACCCAAACCCAACTGTCATATATGACAGGCATGGCTCAAAAATAAAAAGCAGCAGCCTCGAAGATTTGCTTCAGGAAGTCATTGCTTTTGACATCCTATGTGTGCAAACACTGATCAAACACTGAGTTAAGAGTAATGGTAGTTTTGGACACAATCCCTTTTGTTTGCATCCCTTCTAGAAATTGTTTCTTTCTAAACCAGAACTTTCAATACTTTCAAAAAAAAAAAAAAAAACCACAACAGAACTAAAAACCAAAAACAACAGAAAATATTTAATGCAGAACTAAGATCTTTCAAAAGAGTGATGGTTAGGAAACATAGATTTTTTTTTTCTTCCACAAACGAGGGGAAGGAGTTCTGCCTTTAACTAATTTGATGCAAGAGGATCACCGGGACCTCTGAAGACACCACCAGTTCAGGGTGTCTGATCCCCTTTGAAGCCCAGTTGATCATCAATACATTTGGAAGTTAGACAGCACCATGCTTTGAAAGCAAATTTGGTTGCTTCTCAGTCTACCCATTCTTTCAGATGCTTTGCTGATGTTTAACAAATCATTTGGCTCAGAATGCAAGGCTGTCCCCTGACAATTCCCATCACCCAATTCCCGCTCTTCCAGGCACTGAGGAGTGTGTCTGCATGGGCACTAAGTTAGTGCACATGCTCTGCGTAGTCGCACCACCCTGCTCCTATTTGGATTCACTACCAAAGACTTAAGATAGGCATTTGAATGAGTCTCCATGTGAGCTCTCAGTTGCTCCAGTGAAAACTGTTATCCATAAAATGTTTGGGGTTTTGTAAGCCATTACTTTTGAAGGGATTCTTCCGTTTTACAGCCTTGGAGTCAATTAAAATAGGTAATCAAAGATAAAAAATGCATGGATAATTAGATGAGAGCGCTTTGATAATGCTGTTGACAGACCCTATATTTGGGGAACTTTTCACTAGTGTATTACTAAGAAATCAACCAATTAAAAATACTGTTGCCCTTGCCAAAAAGGAAAGGCAGCACAGAGGAAATCCCAAGCACACGGTGCTTGTATCTACGTGATCCTGTGCAGAAGCACTGCTGAGGGTGTCAGTCTACTCCTCTTGCTCTGCAGTGGCCGTGGGCTCAGGTAAGCTGAACTAAAAACTACCAGGAGGCTCAAACTCCAGTATCATTTTGCGTCTTGCAAGAGGGTGTAAGAAAGCACAGTTATTCCTCAAAATCAGCTTTTCCAACACAATTTTTTTTTCTTCATTTGGATCATCATGCACTAAGTGTTTGCTCCTCTGTACTGAAAAACTGCGCCGTAAGACAAGGAAAACGAAACACACAAACACCCCATCACACACACTACCCAGGCATTGTGTCTCTGATGTCATCTGTTTCCAATACAAATAGATGCCAGCACAATCTAAAATTCACCTTGGGTGCTAAATACATTAAACCAGTTCTGCAACAGTGAAAAAAAATCTGCTGTCCGGGAGGTATTACAAGCTTCAGCACGGAAGGAACAGGGATTTCTTCCTTGGATTTAGCCACCTCCCAGTCATCAAGCATAAAAGAGCAGAACTACCTACTTTTAGGTATTAATTTAGTGTTCTGAATAAGCAATAATTAGACATGAAATCTTTCCTTGTAGTCATGTCTGATAATGGATGGATTCCAGCTGTTCTCAGTGTCTGCCTGTCTTTTCACTTGCATCTCTCTCTATTCCAAAATTCAGCCTTGAATAAGAACGAATGTTATTCCCTTCTTTTAGACAGACCGTGAATTTTCTCAGGTCGGTAAATAGATCTATTTTTACAGTTTTCACTCTTCCAGAAGCTGCACACAGGCAGTTAGGACTGATGAGGATTTCAACTCTATTTACTTTTTTTTGACTTTTTGTGAGTTTTGAAATCTCCCTATTCTTTTATTCTATGGAGATGGCACAAACACAATGCTTGGATTTATATTCACAGCCAAAACATTTGGTTTTGTGGACCACATATCTACCAAGCTAGCCATCTTCCTGGTCCTTCACAGTCCTTCAGAACTTGCAGCTTTGCAAATTCAGCCTCCCTTTTCTTTAGAAATCCATTCCTTCAACTTATTAATTTGAAAAGTCACAAACTAGTTTCAGAGCTCAAAATCTAAAACAAAACCAAAAAGTCAGGTAGGACACTAGAGAGACTCTCTCTGATCAAGTGCCTTAACATACAACCTCTCACAATTGTGTTTGACACTAAGGAAAAGGTAAATTAAAAAGCACTTTCTTATGTAAGCTATGTGCGTGCCAGAGCTGGTTTGCACAGTGAAATGTTACAATCAGAGCTGCCTGAAGGTGTGCATGTGAAAACAAATTTTTCAAAGATGATTGTTTTGAACATTTCTTTTAACCACACAAATTTACATCATTTAAGCTATCTTTGCATCACATGTCTGGTAAAGGAGAGGTAGCATTAGCGGCACCAAAACCTCCTTGGGTTTCTTCCTACCAGCAGGAAAATCCCATCTAGTACTCCTAGGTAGGATTTGTTGGGTAGATACTGTGAAGGAGAGCCAGGCAGCAGGTGGCAAAGCTAATACAGGGAAGATAATCCAAGGAGCAATTTGTTCTAAAAGAGCTAATATTACTATCTCTAATTTTGAGTGCCAAACGGCTTGGTCAGCGGATATTAGTAGATGTAGTTTTCCCCATGGCTTACATTGGTGTATAGTATAACCAAAGTCTGATGAAGACCAGGAAAAAGGAATATTGTACCACTTGGAGACAAGAGATCTGGAGTTGAAGCTATAAAAATACAAAATGCATTAGTGCAATTCATATGAAACATTTACTCCTTAATCAAATGATAGAAAAAAATATAGAGCATTCTAACAATTAAAAAAAAAAAGTTGTCAACTTGACATAGATCTCATTGAGGTTTAAATCAGTGTTACACTTTTTTTTTCCCCATGTTTGTACCCCTGAGTCAAACACTGAATAAACATTGTACAGTAGGTACAGAAATTAGTGTCTAGTTAAAAAGCAACAGATATGAATAGCCATTGCTTAAGAAGTGTGAAACAGTGACAATACTCGTCCACATGAGAGAAGAAGATAGCTCTTTAAATGTTCTTGATTTCTGACTAGGTGAAAGATCTCAAGATTTTCCAACCGTGCTGTTTCTATGTGTTAAGGCTGTTTCTATGTGTTAAGGCTGAAATTTGTGATAAATTAAACCTTCTGTTTGTAAATCTGTTTGGGCTACATCTTTTGAGTATGCACAGTTGAGAACAAGAACAACTACAACAAAGCAAAGCAATCTTTCTAAGTTATAAGTTGTATGAGACCATATTAATCTTGGAACACTATGTGAAGGTAGGCAGAGTTCTTCGTGATTATCAGGAGATCTAAACTCAATACCCCTTACATCCAATATATTTTACTAGAATAATAATGAAATGGCTATAACTTTGGCCTTTTAGTCTGTCTTAAAATGGAACATTAACACTTTCACTAACTTAAACATGGTAACATTCAGCTCACTTGAACCTCTGCTGACTGTGTCCAAGAATAATTTGCGCCTTTTGCACTTTTCCTCCTCCTTTCTTTACCGTATCAGGAATAAGAGCTTATTTAGAAGGCAGGTTCAGGTGCGATGAGGACCCACTGTTAATCATTTGGTTTGTTCTGAAAAAAGTGTGTAAAGGACCACCCTGTGTTAGTGGGTTTGGGAGAGTCTTCATCATCCCTTGGGGGGATCAAAAACTGTCGGGAATTAATGGAGCACGGGCTACCAAAAGATGCATTTTCATTGTTGCTTTCAACTGATCCAGGCGAGTCTGGAGTGTCCATGTTCCAGGCATTAGTGTTTGCTTGAGGTCTGTAACCTGCAGTTTCATCTGATTCTTCCTCTGTAGCTGAGCGAGACTCCATTTTCAGAGCACTGATAGGCAGCTGCATTTGTGGCTTGTAGCCTGCTGTAGTCACAAAGTCTATTTCTGGCTCCTCCTCTGCTTTAATTTGAGGCTGATACATTGACTGGATGTCAATGTAAACCACCTGAGATGACCCCACAGGTTCATCCATAGGGGGATTTGATATCTCCTCTTCAACAATAGAGGGGCAATAGGACACAACTACATGGTTTTCATTTTCTTAGTCGGAGCCATCTTCAGGCACGGTGTCTGCAGCGGGGGACATCATCTCTGTGTCTTCTATCTTAGGAGCAGCAGACTGTGTTTCCACCACCTCAACACTATTGGGGGTGCAGGGGTTCATTTCCAGTGTTTTAAGTGTCTTATTCCCCTGAAATAAGAAAAAGGAGAAAAGGGAGAGACTAAGCAAAATGACCAGGAAATCCTGAAAGCAACAGCCAGGCTGAATTAAAGCAGTGTGTTGGCTTGCGCCTTTGCCCTCATTTCATTACTACTAATACAATACAAAAAAGTGATTTAATTTTCAGTCTCACAAATATTCACACATTCCTGTTAACATAGAAGTATTCCAGTTAATTTAAAGAGATTCCAGCTTTTGCAGGAAGTGCTTCAGAACTGCTTCCCCAAATCTCTGCTTTGCATAAGTCACCTCAGAAATTTACCTGTAGGTCAAGCTGTTAAGTGCACCAGAAAGTTGGGAAGGTGACACACACACTTCTCCTCACTTTCTGTGAGGAAGATGATAACTATATCAGGAACTTATCCTGTCTACTGAGATGTGCTGTTAGTGTGAGACAACAGAACTGCAGCCGTGCTTCCCTTATTCAAGCTTTTCAAGTAACCACCTTAACAACACGATAGCTCCAGATACGGTCTGACTGCAGTAACCCAGCAGCTTGGGCTGCTCTCCCCTGCCACAGAGTTAATTTACAAGTGGAGCAGACGACTCAAAGTTTGCAAAGACTCTTCTACTCACAAAAGCTTTTAGAAGTTTAAAATACCAGCTTTAAAAGGAGGCTTACTTCGCAGATGTTCTTCTGAAACTGCAGCGCTTTGCTGTTCTCAGGATTTGGGATCTCAGGATAAAATGTTTCTTTAATCCTTCAAAGAAGAAAGAAAGAACTTTTAAAAGTTAACAGGCCTAGAAATAGACTGACAATACAATAAAGGAACTTTCCCTTTAATTCAGAATACTCAAGACATCTGGCATAAAGCTTTACTGTGTTACATTTCAACATTTCACTTAATGGAAAAAACAGCAAACATTTTCTTTTTATTTTTAACTTGGGAACTTGAAATGCCATGTTTACAAGAAGTTGAAGATCAAATGTCTACCTGGCTCTTTGTGGACAGGTCACAAAATACAAAATATCACCAGCCTATTTACACTGGGCACTATTTATAGACAGTGCTCCCCGTGAGACAGGCTCCCGCAACCCTTTTTTTTGCATTCCTAACCAGCTCCAAGCTCTTTTCACCTTCCCTTCAACTCAGCTCCCTCCTCACATTCCACAATCTGTTTTTGCCACCTGCTCATAAGCAAAGGCCTGTAAACCCCACTGACATCTTTGGGTATTTGAAGAAAACAAAGTAATGCAAATCACAGAAGACTCTAGCCCTGAAGCAAACGCATCCGGGAGAAGATCATAACCGAAGGCAGGCATTTACCATTCCCTCTTTCTGTAGCAAAAGATGCTGGCCACTACTCCAAGCATAACAACCACTGCCACTGGGATGAGTATTGCAATGATTAATCCCACAGCTGGAGGGGAGAAAAGGAAAAACAGTAAAGACATACCCCATGTTACCAGTAAGCTTTTGCATCATTCCCACAGACCAAAGACCCTTTAATTTAACATGAAATTCATTTAACAGTGACCCATACCATATACCTTCCCTTCAATAGGAGGGGAAGTAGTCTATCAGTAAGGGGATTACTTCAAGGATAGCTGCAGAAATCAACAGATATTTCTCTCCAGTTGCATAACTGCAATACAGTAGGGATTGCCATGCAAGGTCTGTTCTCAGGAAGCACCAGAATCACACTTTCAGGTTACTTGGGCAAGCCAAATCTCTGGCTCTGCACTGCCTTTTATCTATTTTACAATGCTTCTAATGCCCAAGTTTTAACATCAGTAGGAACATGTTAGAGTAAGTTTGGTTTTTCATGTATTTTCATTTCACCCTGATGTTTATTCTTCCCTCCACATGAAATATTTTAAAAAAATTTTCTCATCCCCCAAAGCCGATCTCTTTCTGTAACTGTCTTTCTGGGTTTGCTTCTGCCACGGGATTGATAAAGCCGAAATCAAAGCAGAGAGGCATCTGTTTATAATTCTGAAACTGGTAAATATTTCCATAACGCATTTCTTCCCACCATTTATTAGCAGATATTCATCATGGGAAACTTGACAAAAACAACTAGCTGTTTGAAAAAGCTGGGACTCCACCATGTCTAGGAGCAGACTGAAAGT
Organism: Crypturellus tataupa; assembly: GCA_034781795.1. Taxonomy (NCBI): domain Eukaryota; kingdom Metazoa; phylum Chordata; class Aves; order Tinamiformes; family Tinamidae; genus Crypturellus; species Crypturellus tataupa. The sequence goes on from JAWLRI010000673.1 coordinate 2,850,963, forward strand.
TATTTTTCTTGCATACATTTCCATGAACTACATGGTAGCTATATCAGGAATGTTTTCTTACAACAATTTTTATATCTAAAAATAAATAACTATCTGAAATAAAAAAGTAGTCTGTAAACCCACACTACTTGCTGGGACCAAACAAAATAATCTCAGCTTTATATCCATTGTACAGCCCCTGTGCTAAAGAATATTAATAAATAGGGATATCCAACTTACAATCTTCCTTTGTCACCACATAGAGGCTATTTGCAGGGCTCATCCCACCAGCAGTGTAGGCTTGTAGGTCCAGCTGGTAGCTTGTTTTGCCTTGAAGATCAAGTATTCTCAAAGACTTCTTTGTTAGGTCAGTGATATTCTTAACTTTAAGTTCTGGATTCCCTGTTTGTGAGGAGTAAGAAAGTAAAACCTTGTAAGAGAGAATTCTCAGTCTTGACATAAGCAAAAATTTCTTAAAGTCAGCATATTAAGCCTGCAAAATAGTCTTTGGAAAAGAAAGAAATGGAGAATCCCAAGAATGTGGCTTAGCTGCACAGCAGCAAACAATATAGTGCGTGTGTTGCTGTCACAGCTTGTTTTTTACACTCAGGTTTGCCTGCGACGTTAGTGAACTTGGGTTCACTTCTGTACGGACACGTCCTTGCAGGATACGGATGGAAGGATACACCTGGTTAAATATAGCTTACCCCTAACGCAGCTGGTGTGTCTGTAGGCTGGACAGTGTGTCACACTGTCACTTGGCCACCGCACAGCCACACGGACGCAGTGAGTCACTGCTTTCTATGACTCTCTGACTTTTGCCTCATATTAAAGAATAACTGTGCTGCCAGTGCAAAGAAGCTGATCTTCCAAATGCCTTTGCCACATATCAGGCACTAATCCTGTCACTGAGTAATGCAATTGAACTGTAATTAAAGCTTTGATGTTTTTAACTGAAATTTAAGCATTAGAGAATAAAAAACACTTGAATGAGGAAGTTACAAACTACAGATTTCACTTACCTGATTCTGAAAGCCTAGGCTTTAAAGCATCTTTTTCACCTTTTGCAAAGGAAAGCCGATATCCCTCTAGAAACCCCTGGCAATCCTCAATAGGAATGTCTTCCCATTTTACCAATATCGAATCTGAAGATGTTTCTTCTACAGTAAAATTTGGTGCACGTTTTGGAGCTGCAGAGAATTATTAAGGAGAAAGGTAGTAAGAAAGCACACTATCATTAAATGCTGATTAATATATAATAATAATAGAATATATATAGGAAATAATAGAATAATAAGTGTTGAAACAATTTTATTTCAGGGCTAGTATGTTTGGCTCTTTCCCGAATACACTTCTCTCACTCTCAAGGACATGTAAAAGAACAGAGCAGGTGATCCTACAAAGTGATCAGTATATCTGGCTCCTTATCAGCAAATGCTGCAATATTCTCTACCGACAGAAGTTGAATGAAAAAATTTCCTCAAACAGCCTTCTTGCTGACACATATGCAATATGCCCCTCTTCCTGCAACAAACCCAGAAAGTTTGCATAAACATTCAGAGCATGCAAGCTGAAGTGTTTAGGTTTTTTAAAGCTTTAATTCCATGACTACATTGCTTGCATTTAAATTAAACAAAGCTCGCATTCCTACCAAGGAAATCTATCTCTGTTTAAAAGAATTAGTTCTTAGCAGGCACTGCAAATCCTTATTCCAATATCTAGACTCCACTGAAAATACCACAGCAGATACTTTGTAGGGTCACATAACAGGACATGGACTGACATTTATCACTAAGCTGTGCCTATCTACCAAAGACGAACTCATGTTTAAGAATGCATCTATTTTGTCTTCATGGCTATTTGTCCAAGGCAATTATGAAGTTTTAGAATATATCTTTGCTCTTCAGCAAAGTGTAAATTTTTCAATTCTTAATAAGCTCCTTTTCAAGTATGGATTTGCTCCTTCACCCCCAAATTCTCTAGCCTTTTATCTCGGCAGTTTCCAATTCTGTTAAGAAAACATTGGAAAAACCTTCTTCCAACAAACCTTCTTCCAAGTTTTTGATAAAAGTGTCCAAATCTCATCTTCAGTCCTAACACTGAAATTAACATGGATATGTCCATGGGCTCAGATTAGGTGATCAGCGTCCTCTTCCAAGCAAATTATTCCACAAAACCAAGTTAACCTCCAAAGCAGCATTTAATTGGCAACATTGTGGACATCTCTTCGATATCCTGAGCTCCCATGCTCAGAAGTTACTTCAACTTGACAAACCCAGAGAAGTTCCCTGCCTTCCCGGGGAGGCGACCCCATCCCTGCAGTTCAGACTAGTCCTCTGCCTCCGGCTCTGCAGGAATAGTCCGTCTGCTCACGCCGTGCCGCGGGCGAGCGGGAGGACACCGGGATGCTGAGAAGTGAGAACCGCTGCTCTCGTGCAGCCACACGCTGCACAGTCCGAACTGCAAACATGCTGCTGGTGACAGCTGAGAAACTAGAAGACTACTGGCTCTAAGAAGAGAATTATATTGCAGCTGCATAGGAAGATCTTGTGGTAGTCACTAGTACTATTCTGTTCTCAGTCTTCTACTAACATTGAACAGGCACAGTTACAAATTCCACTTTGTAATGATTCTGAACAAAGTGCACTTACGCAGCTCTTTCGTGTACCCAGTTATGTTCTTCAGTAGCTGATATCCGCTGGATTTGCAGCCGTATAGTGAAAAGTTGTATCGCACACCAGGTCTAAACAGCACTGCAACAGAAAATTACTGTGAAGATTTGGCTTGGGAAGAATGATGCTTTTAGCTTTCAGATGATGCACACATTTAAGTACATATTCAAAAAAAATCATTAAATCTTAGACCACAGTGTTAGGTATCGATGTTATCCTCATTTGTAATTCCTATAAAAACTATGCCATCAAAACCAGTTTAGAAGCAGTAGGGGAAAAAAAAGAAAACAAAAGAGAAAAAAAAAAGAAATGTAGCTCTTAGAGCAATTTCAGTTCTAAACAAATAGAATGGAAAACAATCTACTGGAATTGCATTAATAGCTCTTTCCATGAGGAACCACAAACTGAAGTTACAGAAACAGTCCCTTCTGTTGTCTCCTACAGTACCTACATAGATCCTGCTTACTCAGAAATACAAAATATATCCTTAAAACACACAGGCCTATTACAGAAACAGAGTAAAAGTAATTTGGAGATCTCTCAGAAGTAATGCTGAATCACTCCAACAACTCCAGAGTCCAGGTCTGAACTCTGATGCATAAAACTGATATGCATCAAATTGATCCTCTGCCCATTTTTTCCCCTTAACGAAGATGCCACTGTGCCCCAGTGGGGCAGTCAAGAGGGTTTCTGCAAGAGCTCAGGTCCAGCTTCAAAGATTCTCCCTGCAGCACTTGGCACAGGGCTGGTTTGAGCCTTAGCAGCCTGGTGGCTCCTACAATCTGCCGCAAGAAACATCCCAGCAAAGAGCTCAGGAGGAGATCAGTGCATCCCAGGACAAACCCCGTACTGTCTGCGTAGGACAAGCAATCTAGAGCCAACGCAAACAAACCCAACATGGACCAAGTGTTGTAGCTACATTACGAACCATACTATTGGTCGAAATCCTTGTCGAAATCCCCACGTACCCAGCTCTAAATTGTTTTCTCTCATGGAGACTTTATACACTAATCTCTTCTAAAAAGCAAACAAATATTCTTTACAGGAAGCAGCAAAAAATCCAACATCTTTCTTGAGTGCTCTCTTTCCTCTTCTGTTCCTACTAGTCCCACCACAGCTGAGTTTCATTTCCCTGATCTGCCCACCAGCATCTAGAGACCTGGAATGTGCCCTGTTCCAGGAAATTTCAATTGCTGACAGCAAGCCAACACATGGAGGTCACACTTAAAAATATCTGCCTCATGTACAAACAACAGATAAGTTTCCCCTCTGTCCCAGGCAGCACAGTTTACGTTTAGCATCTGAATAAAATTCAAAACTCTACATTAACTATTATGCATTAGGAAGTTTTAAGAAGTTTAGGGCTGAATGAGGGAGCTTTTAGGTGCAGTTAGAAAAGATCATTTCAAAATAGTTAATAAAATAGGATGATGACAGTTAAACCAAGACTGAATATTTGGATTTGGAAGAGCAGCATTAGAAATCAAAATAAACACAACACCAAGAAGAGGTTCATTTATATACACAAGCACACAACAACACAACAACCTTTCATCTATAGTATTGGAAATGTTCTCTTTTCACTTACTATTCAACCTCTGAAGCAGAAAGATTCATAAAAACTTTCATTTCTGACTTACCAGATTTTATCACTGCATCTGTTGTGTTCGAAGGAAATTTCTGCCAGTCCACGCTACAGGGCTCAGCTCCAGATGAATGACACCATTTTACGATGTAGCCACAGGTCACATTGGGGTAAGAATTCCAAGAAATATAAATTCCATTCCCCAGTGCAACGGCGCGCTCTGTCCTGACATCGTCTGTGACAGAAATGACACAAAAACCCATCAGCAAGCAGACGGGAAAGCCTCCCGGGCACGGCACGCCGCCGCTGCAAACCACGGTCACTCCTAAGAACACGGCGCGCGCCGCCGGAGCCGCGACACCCGACGCGCTGCGTTCAGCTCTGCTTTCTGGAGCGCCGGAGATCAGACGCAGCCTGCGGCAAATCCCGCCGACGGGCTGGAGCAGGAGGACAAGTAGTGCTGCAGCGCAGGCCCGGCTAAGAAAGCACATTTTCAAGGTAAGCGTTTACAGCAGATGTCACGTTCGAATCTGACGACACCAATTTGGCAGGAGCCTCCAGCTACAAATTCCTTCTGTCATTCCATCTACAGGTTTGCTGTGCATTTCTTTCAAAGTCTCTCTTACCCAACCACAGACAATTTTTCACCAAGAATTGACAGCAAAAGACGAGTGTCCCCAGGGAACTTTGTGGAGACTGCAGAACACCAAAGGTAAATTAAAAAATTCACAAAACCAAAACAAACAAACCAAAAAAACTCCCTCTTCTTTGCCTTCTTTTTTTTTCCCTGTTATTAAAGTTTTAGCTGCCCTTGAACTCATGAGATTGGGGACTGACATCCCGTTCCAGCAGTTTCCCTCTATGGAGCCTGTCAGGAGGGGTCCTGCAGAGCTCACGGATGTTTTCCAAAGGCCACGACAACAGCTGTGGGCCTCATGACAGATCTTCAAAAACAACCTCAGGGTTTCAGTTTTTCTTTTCCAATGTTCTCATTTATGCCCCCCTATGGAGTCAATTATTTCATGTCATTAAAGCTCTACACCATGGGGGGCTGAAGGGAAAGGGCAATTTTTTAAGAGCCAATGTTGTGAAAACTTGATTCTCACAGCCATGCTGTGAATGTTGAAGGATTGCACATTTCTAAACATTGCTAATATATACTGAAGTATTTGGCCTTTTTCTCATTTGTTCACAGCAAGAAAGGCAGATTTAGTTTAACAAAGAGAAGTCAAACTTCAAAGGTACTTCAATATTTTCCCCTTGCAATGTGAAACCACTTTTCTGTGATGGTGAGAATATATATGAAGAGAATATCATTATTTCTAATGAAACTGCTTCAGTTTTTCTATTTACAGAAAAGACTTCATGGACGGTAAGCACATATCCTCTCAAAATGTTTAAGTTAGCCACACTGAATATTATTTCTTGAGCCAGAAGACAGGAGATTCACCCTGGACACTAATGAGCAGTGTTCTGTATTCTGCTCCTTTTAGTGTATTTCTGCTACTTGCAGCAGCCCAGTACTACCTACTGTAACAAGGGAGCAAGTGACAGGCAGATTACACATCCTCAGCTCCCTACAGAGCACTTTTCAGAGACAGTAACAGAAGAATTAAGGCAGAGGACCCTCTGCCTGTGTTCAGTTTCCATGCAGCCTCATCAGTAGATCTCAATCTTCAGAGCCACAGCTTTCCTATGGACCTAAAAAGTACTTGTGTACACAGGAAGCAGCCAAGAGACTGTTTGGGTACAAATGTCATGCAATTCACTGAATGAGTCACATTTCGTGTCTCCAGTCAGTGACTCAGATAATTCCTATACTGCTTGGGAAAAAAAAAGTCTTCTAGAGCACAAGTTGGGTAACACCAAGGGGATCCTTAGACTTCCGAGAGTTCCTTCCAAGTGAAAGCTGCAAATGATTTGCAAAGCTCCAGCTGCCATCATCTGTCCCGCACCACAAACCTGTATCAGGGAGACTTCCACCACTCCCAAAATCTAATTCTCTTTTTGCTCTAGAAGACCCATAAAAACATTTTCATGAAAATCATTTTCTGTCTCAGCTACATCACTGCACAGATGTCCACAGCAAGAGTGGAATTTGGGACTTAATTCAGAAGCTAAGACCACTTTCTCTTCAAATCCCGGCTTCCAACACAAAGAGGCAAATGCTTTTCCAGCTAGCCTGAACAATATTTATATAATATAAATAATACAGAGCGCTCAGAATTACTGATCTGACAATTTCCTACCTAAGAGAGCAGCAACATGCTCTCACAACCACATTTTGATTCTCTGTAGCGTGTACAGCACTTCAGCATCTCAATGAGAACACGCAGAAACAGAGTTCCCTCAATGTCAGAGACCAATCCATGTCAATGAGTTAGTTTCACCCTTGTTGCTCCTGGGAAGTCTCCAGAAAAAAGCAGCATAGCTGCAGACACTGCACTCCATCAGCTTGGTGAGACACTGCACCAAAGTGAAGCAGCGCCTGTAGATCTGGATGGCATGAAACCCTCCACCAAAGCAAACAAAGCGCTCATCACCTTATGTTTCAACAAACAAGCCTGCTTGCCCAGACACTCTCCGAGCGGAGATGGTGCTTAGACGTCTGCCATGAGCACTCACCACTGGGCAGTTCCACGCTCGTTATCTTCGTAGGGGGAGAGGAGCCTGCGTGATTTTTGGCTACAACACTAATTACGCAATCATTTTTTCCAAGCTTTATCTCGGTACTGTGTGATGGTTCGGTGACTTCTTTATGCTCCAGCGCCGTATCCAGTAGGTAGCATGACACTTCATGAGACACTATTTTTCCATTGGCTTCAGAAAGGGACAAGGGCTATGAAACAGTCAAAAAGTGCATAAAAACAAAATGGAAAAAAAGCAGAGGGAGACATAGGAGTCTA
>JAWLRI010000673.1:2858204-2893351 GCA_034781795.1 Crypturellus tataupa
GAGGGAGACATAGGATTATATGAATGCAATGCATCAGACTGGCAGGCAAAAAATACAGCTACTCTGATGTGATTTTAGGAATTAACATCCTAATTTTTTATTTTTATTTATTTATTTTTTACCGGGGGCATGTTAAAAATTTAATTTTTCATGTGAAATTCTTCTCAAATCTGTAATACTTCTTTTTAAATATAGAACTTATTCTCATTTGGGGAAAAATATTTGTCCTAAGGAATGATTTTAAAAAGTTCAGAAATGTAATCTTATTTACTGAACGTCAAGTTTGCACATTTATAAATATGTAAAGAATATTATTTTGCTCAATTGGATTATATAATGTTTTAAAACTCTACCTTCCAGAAGATCTTTAGACTTCTTCCAGAAAGACTTCTCTCTCTCCAGACATCTGGTCCCCTTGCAGGCGCTGAGGAAAAAATTATTTTCATGAGTTGCATAACGGACAGTTTAACATCTAACAAACAAAATGACAGCTTCCCTTCCTGTAACTTTTAAAATATATGGCTTCACAAGTTCAACATTTTGTCACCAAACTAAACAGACTTACGGGCTTCCAGCGTTGTGTATTCCTCTGCCCTGCTCCAGTCACTCCATCTCCAGAAGTGCTCAGCAGCTGAACAGCGCACCTTGAACTGGTATTTGGTATATGGGTGCAAGGAATTCAGCTGAGCTGTGTAAGTTGAGAATTTTCCACCAGCCATGGAGACGTTCTGCTATTAAAAAATTATAAAAAATTGGCATGATTATTTTTTTCTCCTAAATTATGCTGTAAGTCAACACCTATAATGAAGGTGACATTGTTTCCTAAAGCACAAACAGAACCACACAGACCATAACAGCAACATACTTATTACTGTCTTCTTAGTAGTCCCATTTCTTTCAAAAGACAATATATTAGGCTTACCAAGGTGATCTCTATTTATATCTATTTTACAGCACCATTCAGTCTTGTTATTCTTAAAATGGTGCAAGTATCGGTAGTATTTAAGTTTCATGCCTACTAAAGAAACTCTAGGCCTGGGAGTATAATTTATTTCATCTATTGTAACACACGTGCATCACAGCTGCCAAGAATGAGACTCCAACCAACTTTAAGCTGCAACTAATTGTACATTTCTAAAGCCAAATAACAATTTGAAAAATACCATAGAGGCAACAATCTTTCACACGGATGGAACATTTTCTGAAAACATCCCCAAAATGCCATCAAAAAAAAATCATAACTTTACAGCCACTTTTTATTATAGAGGACTCTTGGAGTTTTTTGCTTTGTTTTGTCTTTAATTAAGTACAGAGACAATACAAAGCTGCAAAAAGTTTACATAAACTTGTGTGCTATATTTCAAAAGCCTCCATAGTGGAGGGCGCTGATGCAGCTGCAGTGAAGCAATTTGCAGGGGCAGTGCAGCCCCAGATGACTGAGGCAGAGCTCAAGGGCAAACCCGCACCCCAGACTTTGTCCCATGCGGCTGAGGCTGGACCGAGCTGTGCAATCCCACCTTTGCCAGCAATTTCAGCTAACTGAGCTGGCAGTGGGTGGGTGAAATATCAGTGTGCGCCCTCACTGCTGAGTGCAGTAACTGCAGGAGCCAACAAACGTAAATTGTGAATGAAAATATGTCAAAGTACTAAATGAAAATCCAGCGCAGCTCATTTGTCAGACTTATTAGTTATATCTAAAGCCAGTTCTTTCTCCTGTTAATTCCCAAATTCTGTCATTTCTTTGCCTAATCTCAGGGTACTACTTAACACATTTGATTACAGAGAAAATACAAAAGATTACACACTCTGTAAACACTATGACAGCATGATAAATGGCACTCTATATAGACCATGCTTTAACCATCACCCCATTATTTTAGGGGCAATGTATCTAACAATCATGTTCAGTCTCACTTCTGTGGCTGGACTGACGCTATTCAAGGCTTTCCCCAGTGAGAAATTATGACCGAGCAGCAGAACATTGGTTAAAATCAAACCAAGAAACAAGTTTTCAAAAGCAGCCTGAAGGTCAGTGTATTCAAATGATTAATTCAGGCTGTGCCTTGTGCTCCAAGACTGGGTACTTGTGTGTGAGCCTGGCTGAGTTGGTCAGAGATTCAACACCTGAACGTGCAAACGCAGTGTCAGCGGGTAGACCCTGGGCTAGCTGAAAATGCAGTTTTGCCATCGGGCTTCCCCAGTGAGACTGATCACCCACGCACAAGTTAGGCAATAAGACAGACAAGGATATATTCCCACCACCTACACTCGGCATCTGGTGCTGGTGTCTAAATTAGTACCCTAAGCAACTTGGACACTCAGCAGAGTAACTATGCGGCTCCAGCCAGTGACACAGCACTGAGGCAGTGAGGACTCCACATGCTAGAAAGGTCAACTTCACCCAGAAACACCACCTTCTCTCCAGATGCAGAAGCCTTCACCGGAGCTGCCTGCTCACATGCCCAACGGGAGAATCCTTCCCTATCCTGTCTCCACAGCACCGTCACACGAGGTTTAGCAACTCCACGTTACAGCCACATGCATGTCACCTACAGCAAGCAGCTGCAGTGTTCTCCAAGGAGGAGAAAAAAAAAAATCAACGAATCAATGACAGATTGCAAGAGGTAAAGAGAAACTGCTGCCGTGGAAGTCTGCAGGGCAGCAGCACATCACGGGAAATAACGTGCTAGCACAGCTTGCATCAAGAAGGACAAAGCACGAAAACTGCTACGCCAAGTCAGTATAAAACACTAGGCAACTTCTTAATGCACCAAATAATGTGGTTGCTAAATTGGTTGTCCTCTAAATTGTGTAATACTAAACAAACAAGATAAAGCAGGCAACAATAAATTACAACTCTTCTAGATTTTTAGTAGATGGATTTACAGTCATTACTGCATTAATCATTTAGTAAAATCAGAATAAAGTTATGAAAAGAATGTCAAAGCGTTATTAATGCAGTGGAAAAGATTAACATTTGAACAAAACAAATTCCATTAGAAGCAATACTTACCAGTTTTCGCTCAGAGTGACCGCTGCTAATTTCAATTTGACACAGAAGCTGGATCGCAGTAAAGCTGCCATTTATATACCAGCGCAACTGGACATTTGTAGAACTGTTCCCAGAAGCAATTAATTTTTCTGGAGTTTTTGGATGAACTTAAAAATTAAAAAGGGGGAAAAAAAAACTCAGTTCTAAGAAAAAAAGTAGCTCAGAAAAATCCTTATTTTAAAAGTGTCAAGAGAATCAGAAAGATAAATAAATTATCCCATTAGCAATGAGGACAGCTGGGGCTACTGGTGTTCTGAGGGAAGAACTGCAATGAACTGCAGAACTTGCAATGAATTGTAAGCAGTTTCATTCCTGATGCAATTTTTAGTTAGCAAACAAACGATTTGCTCAAGGCTGAATGTTACCAACATAATGGCATCTGTGGTAAGAAGTTGTCAGCTCACAAATACATTTCACCTTGTACTAACTTTATAAAATGTACGATTACCTAATTGGACCTACAGATACAATTACCTAAAAGGAGTAGTGATATACAAAATTAATCCAATCTTGTTCACCATGACTCTTTAAACTTAAGAATTACTACCTGAAGACTCAGACAGGTAGGGCTATTCAATAACCTCTTCCTCCCTAACAGTCTCTTTAGGCAATGTTTTAAAACTAATTGTAATAGAGAAAAATACTCAACTGCTAGAATCAATCTGCTTATCTGTATGGAAATGTGCATTCTCTGTTGGAAATTAAGTGTTCAGTGAGGTTAACAGAGGAGAGAATTCAAATAGGAAACCAAAGTCACACCTGCTGGGTGGACAAATTATAAACTAATTCTGTTATTAGTTTATAATTAATAGAAACCTGTCAATTGTTTGTCAGGGCTCATGTTCTCCCTTTACTCATTAATACTGCTGTTCAACTGAAAGATACTGCTTCAACAACCAGAAGAGCACAGCATTGTGGCTGCAATAGTACTGCTATGACCTCTTAGTGCTGCTGTTTCAGGCTCCAAATCCTACAAAAGAAAGTTTGTAAGATCTTGCCCTACAAGCAGACACTGCAATATGGGTCACTAACAGTTCATAAGGTACACCTCAGATTTGATGTTTGATAGTTACTGGACTTTGAAGTAACACGTAAATAGCCTCACTAGATCACAGGAGCATTTATCCTCACAGACGTATCGTCTGGTATCATGGTGCAAGGACCCAGCATCCTCATGCAGACCTGTGCTTCACCACATGTCACATCCTAAACTTTCTTAAGTTTAAATTACTGAACAATGCAAAATATTGGTGACAACAGAGCAAAATAATAACAAGCTTAGCATGTTAAAGATAAGAATTCAAAAAAAATCAGCATGCAGAAGGTGTATCTTTTTGCTTTTGTAATTCTTAACTCTTACCTCTCTGAGTTAAATCAACCAAAAGTGAGGACTCTGCTTGCCCGATAGGATTGGAGACACCTAATGTGAAGCTGTAAGTTTTCTGGTCAGCCAGCACTGGGAAGCCACATGCATGTTCTCTGCTCATTTCATTTACTTCACATGAGATATTTTTACCAGATATTCTATGAAATAAAGTGGGGAGGACAACAACTTAATTTTTGAATAAGACAATTTCTATCAACAGTCAGCAATCTAGACTGAAAACAGAGTGAAAAATGATGGGTTCACTGACGCAGATTACAGAATGATTTCATTGCAGGTGAATATTTAATACCGTAACACAGTTAAGCTGGCCTCAGTCATGACTTGCCCTGTTCTCACATGAAACTCTCCTGTTCCACTAGCATAACATTTCCATCCTCTCACTTCTCAAAAGCCTGGAAAACAGGTAGGTCCTGTAAAACTACCTCACAAGTCACAACTAAGACTGATTTGAAGCATCTTTGTTCAGATCAGGATATATTTGCATGTAAAGTATGGCATTAACTGCTGTCTGAACTAAGCATAATGGTCATATGACATCTTTCCATCAACCCTGTCAAATCTAAACTCTGGGTTATCACCTGGGATACTTCCACTAGTCCCAGGCATTTCCAAATCAAAGGCAGGAAAGGTAGTTTGCTAATAGCCAAGACCAGAGTATTCAAATGTAAAAAAAAAACAAAGTGTGTGTGTACAAACACACACACACACACACATATATATACAAACATATATGTATATATGTTCATATATGTGTGTGTGCGTATATATATATATGTTTGTGTGTGTGCATATTAAAATCTGCACAAACTTCTCACTCAGCAGCACAGATTTAATTTCTTCCCTTGGGCAGTCTTGCTGTATTTTGGCTGAGCTTTGAACTCTCTCCACATCATAATATCCATTTCAAAAGCTCAGTGTGGCACAGAAACAAGTATGAGAATATTCATCCTGAAATGCATTACATCCATCTCCTCACATTTCTGGGCTCAGCAAAGCAAGTCTGAACTACACCCTCACATTTATGATCTGAAAATGGGCAGTGACTAGAGACTCTCTCTTAAATACCAGTTCTGTTTCCCCCACCTCCTTGTACCCTAACAAAGGACTTTTAAGCACTAACATCCGTGACTATAGCTCCATCTTAATTCGCTCTGACTTGCTTTGAAAGCCACCATCAAATTCCCTTTTCCCTCAGTTTGTGTGACTCAGGCCTCCTGGCTCTCTTCCTTGATTGTTCCTTTGGCATTAGAGGGAAGCCTCCTCATCACGCCAATTTTGGTCTCTCCTTGTCCACTCCTAAACACAACCACCAAAATAACGGCATTTGCCAGTGCAATTCCAAAATGATGATTCTTCATTTTTAAGGTTATACATGACCTACCATATACTATAAACCAATGGGACAGCAGCTTTCATTTCATTCTGGAGATGGTGCCCATGTTACTTGCCCTTTTCAGTATTTTCGGTGTAACACATGCTTGTTCTGCGCTACACAGTTCTCGATGCTGGGGGATAGGGAATCAAGGTAGGCTTATTTCTGTTTTTCCCAATGTTCCCTACTAGCATTTTGCAAATGCTTCATGGTCTGTCTCACAGTGGTTGCTCAGAGTTTCTGTCATGCAGAAGCTCAGGAAATGTCTGAAAGATGATCTGTTAGAGATTGCATACAAAAATAAGTTAATGACTCCCACCATCTCCTTATAATCTCACATTAGTCTTACCTACCTTTGCCTACCAGGCAAAAATCTGATGCACTAAGGCTTTTATTTCATCATGTGTCCATAATGGCATAACTCTTTGGAAAAGAAATGCACACAAAAAACCCACAAAAACATCTTTAACCCCCTTTTCAATATTACAAAATTAGGCCTTGATTGTTTTTGGACTTTAGTCCCAACTTCATTTCCATCAAAAGTACAAAACTTTAAAAAAAAAAAACCACTTTAGGCTCTAAAAATTCATATTATTTCATTTAAATTAGAGGCAGGCTTGGAGCAGTAAGTCAAGAGCAATAAGAGATATATTCAAGTTCTATCTTTTTCTCTTTTCAGTGCTGAATGGTTTTACCTTTCTAGTAAACTGTACTTTGTTCCTCGTTTTCCATATAATCCACTGGGTCTGCCTGGTTTCCAGGTACATTTTATTAAGAGAAAGTTGGATGTTTCACAGCTGAGGTTTTGAGGCGTATCAGGGGCATCTGTAGTATAAAAGGCAACCAGAACAGTTAGACAGTGTTTTTCCCATCCGAGTGCAGCAGTGAGGCTGGTAGCTTCCTGCAGGCATCACCATTAAGAGTTTTTCTGCAGGGTCTAGGTTGCATGCCTAACACATGGTACATGGTAAAAGTTATTCTCCAACCATAAAAATAATATGCTTCAAATTAAACACATGGATAACTATTAGCAGCCCTAACTGACTAACACTTGACTCTAACCTTCTAAGTGGGTGGATAATCTGGTAAATCACATGATAATATGTTCACAAGCTGCAGGCGATACCCTGGAAGAGTTTTACTAAAACTGTGCCAAGATACTTCCAAAAGCTGCTGAGCAATTTGGGAGTGCTGTCGGCCATAGATCATGTTTTGTTATGTGCCAGCTTTGAATCCCCGAAGCAAGTCATGTCAAGGAGAAGTCCCCTTCAGCACAATTTCCACCCTGTATCTGGAGCAAGTCCTATGCAGCTCGTTCTCCTCATTGCTGCTTTGTGTACGCCCATCTTTCTTTTCTCCTAAAGCTTATCCTTCAATCCCACGCTACAGCTTTCCTAAAGAAGATGCTCCCAGCAGAGAGGGTAACTGTGCTGATGTAAGGCTGTACACAGCCCTTCTTTCAAGGCTCATACACTGTCCTCCAAAAGGTTACATTACAATATCAAGTACCTGCACTGGGAAGGGGCACTACTACAAGAGGCAACAGTAGTTCAAATTATGAGCAATTGACCCAAAAGAAGAGCGCTTATTTTGCCAGACATAGGGTACCTAAGGTGGTGTGTATGCACATTTGGGGAAGAGGTGATAGAGGACTAAATGTTTCATCAACAACAGCATTCTGACAAGACCTCTCACTTCCCACTAAGTACTGCCAGTGGAAATACTGGCAGTAAATAGACTTTACCATATCAGAAATCTTTGAAAAGTATGGGAAAACTGTGAGCATGCTTCACTGCCTTCAATAAGATTCCTACTAGTTTTGTTCCCTTGCTTACATGAAGAGTTCTCCAAAAAAAGCACATTTAAAAATGGGACCTCACCAAGACTCCCAAAAGCGCAGGATTCCTTTTTGCATTTGCTATCGTATACTAAATACGCAAAGTCAATGACAGGAGGCTCAAACCGGAATTAGAAACACAATTTCAAAATAAGTGTAGTTTCTTTTCTCCTGACCACCTCAAGGACCTTAAGTTCAAAGGTGCATGTTTGTAATTCAAAAGAGTTATTCCAATGGGCAGCTATTGGAATAAGGCGATCCCCTCAACCACCGCTGCGGGAAACACACAAAGCTCCGAAGTAACCAATTATGGGAAAGAACCACTAGATACTTTCAATAGTTTGTTTTAAGAGGTAACTATATCTGGAAGACATTTCAGAGGCTTGCAAGGTTACACAGAAATATAAACAATGACTTAGTATCTTAAATATTTTAAAGAAAATATTAAAAGAATGTTTAGAAGATTTTCCAGGAAAAATAAATAGTCAGCTGGGTTTCTTTGCAGTAATGAGCTCCTAGAAAACTGCTGCCCGGATGAGGATCATCTGCTGCTGCTGCAAATCTGTTTTATTGTCTTCATTTGACTGATTGGCAAATAAAGGTTTTCACTCATAATCCTTGCTCTTACTCTTCCCTTTTTCTGGGATGGATGTAAATGCAAAAGGATAGAAACTGAGGGCAAATATTCAAATCTATGAGTCTCAATACCATTCTGATTTTTCTAAGGTTAGTAAATGTAATTATACTTACATCCTACAAACAAGACAGTTCCATCCATCCCATCTTGGGATAGTATACATACTACATTTGTCCCACTGGCATCTGAAGCACTGGCATTAAGCACCCTGATTGCACTGCTGCGACTGCTCAGGTGTATTAGCGGGTATATTTCTGATCCATAACTCATCTGTTGGATATGTTGACCTTCTTCGTGGACACAACAAATTGTCACATCTGAACCTACTGCCACCACAGTATCCTGAGGAAAAACTCCACTGCCATTGGGCTCAGTATCTTTTCCTGTCAAAGAAGCAAAAGCAGAAAATACATAAATAGAAAACCCATGAACAGTTTGCTTTTACAAATCTAGTATATGTAACAAACACGGTGTTTGCTTTTATAATTGCATCTCTGTAATAAGCATTGTGCTGATCAGCTAAAACTTAGTGTATATAAATCTTTATTAGATTTGATTAACTTGCGATTGCATGTAATCCTCATTTCTCTAATCAGCACACCATGAAAGCAACAGGCCATCGCTGCCTACCCCTCTTCCTCCTACTTCAGGCTGCTTTTCATAAAGCAAACCAAAGTCCACGTGACGGTAAACGAACAGACATACCTGGAACCTTTTCTACTGGGCTCCAGTCACTCCAGTCCTTGTGGCCCACAAAGTCCGTGATATTAATGTAAGAGCGAATCCTTGCATAGTGAGATGTACACTCCAAAGGCATGTCTGATGTCCAGTTCCAAGAAAGAATGATGTTTTCGTGAGTCAGTTTTGAATGGTAAATTACCTACAAAGTATCCCCCAAACAGAAAATTTATGAACAGTTGTTAACAAAGATATAGAATCTTGCAAGTGTCAACAGATGGGCGAATTAATTGTGGCAAATCATAAAATCCTGACAGATGGACAGACTATCCCATCTAATATTTTCAGTTGCTATGTAAATTTACTTGGACAAGATCCTAAGATGATAAACAGCCCACCAGTCAGGAGACTATTAGCCAAAAATGCCAGAGTGCAGATACTTGAGGGGCAGTAGGCAGCTTGCAATACATTTCAAAAGGTGTATGTTGGATCCTGTACCTAGGGCGTCTCCCAGGCAGGTATATGTTCCGTTTTTGCAAAAATGAACCTCTTCCTTCTAGATTTTATTCCAAGGCCATCCATTTTATCTTTTCTCCATTTCCAAAACTTACAAAACTAAGTCAGAAAAAAAGCTTGGGAAAAGAGAGGCTGCCATTCTCCAAATACTGGTTTAATTCATGACACACTGTAGTACCCTCAGGATATCAATATCAAGATATTTCTATATTTTATAGAAAAATATCTTCTTTCATATCTTCTTTCAAGGCTATGGAATCTAGTGTTTTACTGGTGAAAAAAAACAGTGAATTATTCTAAAGAACAATTCTGGGGTATCTTGAAGTAGTACTTCTACTTATTTTAAAAAGATATTAAAACTTGACTACTCAGTTTCACAATCAGGGATAGAAAGAAAGATTCACTTCATAAGAGAAAGCTGTTTCTTCCATATGTAATATTTCGAATAATAATGTCTGATAGTTATCCATCACCACCTCTACATGAGATGGCACATGAATAATAGCAGTGACAGACTTTTTCTGCGAAGTTTTTAAAATACCAGTGCTGAGGTACACCGTGAGGTTTATTCTTCACAAATGCAGCAGACAGCAAAGAGAAAAAAGCAAGCTGAATGTTCAGAATCCAGAAAAAAAAAGACAATACTATGAACAAGTATGGACAATACAACATCCAATGTCCTCCATATTTTCAGAAGATACTGACTAACATCATGACTATGCTAAGAATATGCAAAGCTCAGTGCTTTCCGTCATTCTGAGCTTTCCTTAAAAGAACACCTCAAAATATTAGGGTGTATGTGGGGGGTAAAACATTACATATGTACTTTTGTAAAGAAGGAAAAGGACTTACTTCTGTTACTTTTTCCATTGTTTCTTTACGGAGTATCTCAATCTGCCAAAATGCATCCAATCCATATGGGAAGACTGATCCATTATCACTCCACTTCAGATTTAACGTGGAAGTTGAAAAGTCAGGAGTTAAACTAAGAATGTGTGGAGCGAGCGGAATGAAAGCTTGAAAAAGAGAGGGGAAAAAGAGTCCATATTCAAGTCATTAGTCAGCAACATCAGCCCTACAGGTGTTTCACAGCCACATGTCTCAGCTCTGAACTGGCTGGTAGCCATACAAACATGTAGGTCAACCTCTGTAATTAGAACAAGATAGGCTCTGTCATTACTTGAACGGGAAGGTTCCCAGGAAAGCACAGGTGCTGATGAGTCATCAGGTAGCATTTTCTTCTATCATTTCAGCATGCAGATGTGTGAGTAACTGATCAAGAATATGACTCTTCACAATGCATTGCAAAGAAGACATCGTATTACCTCTCACAACCCTCACTCAATGCCATTGAGATAAAGAAACAGAACTGCAGTTTAAGTGTACAAAGGAATACAGATAGGGAGGAGAAAGTAAAAGCTACAAAGGAAGAAAGGGGTTTTGAAGACCAGCAGGAGAGAGCGAAGGAGGAAGGATGAGCCACAACAAAAGGAAAAGTTTGGAGAAAGGAGAGCAAAAGCACGTGGTAGAAGAAGTTTGAATGAGGCTCTGTAGAGGAAGATGAAGAACATGATTTTAAACTACCTGAAACATGAAAGTCATGGCTATAACAGGAACAGTACAGAGATACTATCTAAATAGAAGTGTCTCTTCTATAAGTGGGCGGTAGTGAAGCAAGAGATTGAGAACCCAGCAAAGGTTATGGCAGTTCAAGTAGATTCGGGTTGCCGCAGGATAAATTCTGCTTTTTTTTCGGTGTGTCATTCATCCAGTTTGGGTACTGGCCAAGGGGAACCTCTAAGAGCCTACAAAGCGCTGAGTACAGTCAGCGTGCTACCTGGGATAACCTGTGAGGAGCACGGCAGGCCCATCCTGCCCATCCTGGGGTCAGAATGTGTGCAAGTAGCAACTGCACAAATTTTTTAGATTTTTTTTTTTTAAGTTTCTGACTTGCTCTCAGTTGAGGAGAAGACAATAGAAACTGAAAATGGAAGAATTTGAATTCTGAATAAATAGGCAAACTGAAAACAAAGTCTAAATTATGAGTAGATGTGGAAAATGGTACCAATGTTAACTTCAGCATGTGGCTGAACTTACATGACTAGTAGAGAGGAAACTGGAAGACTCAGGGAAGTTGAAATTGAAGAAAAAATAAGTTATCAGCTAGCCCAAGTTTTGTGTTAAGTTTAAGTTGTAAGGGATGCTTGGAAGCATCTAGTGATGCTAAATATGACAGACAGGGATAGAAGAATTGAGACTCCACAGTATAAAGCCAACAGTTAATGCTACTGAAGCAGATTAAGGTTATAGGAAGAGGGGAGAGGAGGATATTGTTACCCTCCATAATAGAACAAATATAAAGTCGTAGAAGGTGGAAGAGCACGCAACTGATGTAACTATGGGCAGTGAGCATGTGGGTAGATGTACCACCTAGCGTAAGGGGCCCTCCTTCTGAACACAGAAGAAAAAACTCAGAGAAATTTCCTTAGAGCCAAATCCAGGTACAGAGCTATTAATGTGATAGGAAGAGAAGAGTGTGGAACAGAGTTACCTCAGGCTAGAGATGCTTTGTTGCTCCACTTCTGGGAGAAAAATTGGTGGGAAAATATGTCTAATGTATCTACAAAGAATAGTCTAAGTAGCATGAATATATTTGCTTAATTTCATAAATGTCTGAACAAAGTGGATGAGTTTGGTATACTCTAATAAACTTTATTAGCTGTGACATGTGATATAACTGCCCTTAAAATGTTACAAAGGACTAAAAATAAGCTACTTCACTCTCTAGTGGTTCAGCATTTAAGTACTGCCGCTACAGATTTCATTCCACCTCTCCCAAAGCTGATGTAGGCACTTCATGCCATACTTGAAATTAGTAACTTATTTGCAAACCCTTCCTAATTTTCAATGAGGAAAACAACAGCCAAGAATATTAAGTGCACGCAATTTGGTTGAATTTTGTTTTCTTCCTTACATTTTGCATTCAATTTTTCTACTATGATTTATGAGTGGAGAGGTTTTCTTTTCTCAGAACGGGGAGAAAAACAATCTACTGCATACGGCTAGATACGTAGGGATTCTGCACATCAACATTTTACATTCAGGAACACTGCCAAAGAAAACTACAAGCACATACGCTTCTGCAGCATGTCTTAACAGTGATCAGATAAAGACCTTATATACACATACAAAAGCCGATACTTACAGATGTCTTTCTTGTGAATTGTAATTCTTTTGGTGGCAAAAGCAGCTCCATAAATGCTGTTGGTGGTTATTGTCACAGTGAAGGAGCTCTCTGAGACTGGAATCTCTACTCTTTTCTCCCTAGTTTTAACACACACTGGAGGGAGGAGGTCACTGAAAAGACAGAGAGGATTAAGCAGGTATTCGAGGTAAAAGAGAGACATTCCAGGTCATTTGTATAACACAACTTCTCTGTAACATAACAAAGAAAGCTCTGTGTCAAGTCTGAGAAAGATTACAATTGCATGGACTTTGGTTAATATTGGATTATCAATCCCTTTTTTTTTCCAAGTCACTTTATCATAGTGGTAGACTCTAGGTGCAGCTACACAGCGGATAAAAGAACACCCCAAAGTGAAAAAAAAAATCACTTTTTAACCAAAAGACATCCCCAAATCAGTCACCATGAATCAGAATTTCAAAATAATCAAAAACCAATAAAACAAAGGACAACAGTACCTTCCCCCTCACATTTCCTGACTTCCTCTCCCATCTTTTCAGAGTTATGGAACATGGATGCAACCATCAAGTCTCTTGTCTCCCCATCACAGAAAAAAATAAAATTAGTTCCCTTCTGCTGCTCAGTTGTAGAAAAAGATGAAGAGGGTGGGAGAGGGAACCATTCAAACAGTGCTCAGGGCAAGGTGATCTGGTCTTTGTCTGGAGATTGCAGATCAATATAGAGCATAATGGAGAGGTCAAGTCCTTTTGCTCATAATCATTGATATGTAGCTAGAAAGGAAAACAGTTTGGAAAAATCCAGATCTTCCTCTTGGGGGAATGATGGGAGGAAGGAAAGGAAAGAGAACAATGCCAGACTTCCTGTGGAGGGACTATTACTCACTTAAGAACTGGAACAGGACCTGGAACTCCTATCTGTTGAAGTCAAAAGCTTGGGCTGAACTTTAAAGATTCACGCAAAAGACCGCACTCACAAAGGCCAGTGAAACTTGAGTGCTCAGAAAGACTGTTTCTAATCTCTTATAGTGGTGCCATTAGAGGACATCTGGGCAACTAAATCCCAAACTCTCTTTTCCTTCGGGATAGGCAGTGTTATTTCTGGGAGTCAAGCCTGTTCTGCTTTGCTAGGAGGAGTAGCAAGTTACCTGGTTATCCTTGTTTACAGGACAGAACCTCCCAAACTCTGCACTCCAAAACTCTGCCTACCTTGTCACATATACTTATATTTTTTATAGAGATGATAGCTGTCAACACAGGAGGAATAACTAAACACAAAAAATCAAGCATGTAGGCGGAAGAAGTGCGGCCAAGTCCTCGGACCCCAAGGACAAGTTAGAGCTGCCCGAGGATTTACAGGAAGAGACACAGTACAAATAACTGGACTGGGGGTAGGATCAAGACAAAAACTCCACAGCACATAATAAGTATTTGGCAGACCCACAGCATGGGGATTGCACATGTAGTTCTCATTAGTGAAAAATATACTGAAGATTTTTCTTTTTTAATGTTTTTTGAAAATTTTCAACTCATGTATTTTGGAAAGGCTAGTCTAAATGTGGACTCACTTTTCATGTTTCCTCTGACATAATCATCTCCAGACAGATTAAAATTTATAAAGGTTATAAGACAACCACCAAGAGATTTTTTATGTTTTTCCACATGTGAATCTTGACACTTATGTCATGTATTCTACCGCTTTGGCCCATAACAGGAGGATTTGCTTCTTCCAACTATCATTTCCTTTTGGAATGAACCCGGTATGAAAATGTCCCTTATGAAATCTCTGAGCAAGGGCTAGGCAGACACACAGAGAACTCTGAAGAAATGAGAGCATCTTCCAGCCCTTTGAAGAGAGCAAGCAGGAGATTTTGGCAGGATAACTGTTAGCATGATCGGATCCTTTGCCAGAAGACCTGCCATTGCCTGAGTTAACAGTGCCTGTGGAGAGCACCACCCAAGGACAACTGGCTGGAACATGCTGGAAAACAATAGCATCACAAATTCCATGGGAAGGGACTGAGGAACAGCTAGACTTTCATCACAGGTTTGTAGTTTTCATTTAGGTGTACAAAGACTTACCTGGTGGTGTAACAAAAGTCAGTTTGTCCATATCTTCCTTTGGAAGAGACATCCCAAGTACAGATCATTTTGTGTAAATCGTGCATTATACATTTCAAATCCTGTGGTTCTCCTGGAGAACCTGAAGTGAGATAAGAACTATATTGTCACATAAAGCAAGTCAAAATTGACCAATTATAAAACAAGCTACTGCTCATCCCAATACCCATTCTTTTTACCTTTTTACTGCATGTATTTTTGGACAGTATCTTAAAAAAGGGCGAATGACTTGTATGCCTGATTAGAGAAGGGCAGACACTGCCAGAAGCACCCCAAAATTACATTTATATGTACATAATCACAGGCAGCTATTTTTTCCACAATACCTATTCCTGGCCTTCCTGAGTAAGCAGGTTTTGGGCCAATGGCAAAACACAAGACTTGATGATGAACTTATTGAGCTTTTTGCTCTCCTGCACTGCCCTACACCAAGGGCAATTAGTGACAGGAGGGAAGTTACTGATCGTGTGTCACAGGCAGCTGAAGTCTACAGCAAGAACACCTGAATGCAGATGTTCACACGGAGTATGCAGATGACCAGTCATGCTTCACCCAACTTTGCACTGGTTTACAAGATGCCACTGGGTGCTGGAAAACAGAGTTCAGTCTAGTAGTGCCACTAACTCTAGGATGGTGTGGGACCACAGAGGTGGCATTCTTTGGAAGTATTTATTTATTAGGAATGCAACATAGCTAAATGATGTCAGTAAATATGCTACCAAGAGAAATTAGTATAGTGTATTGTATCAAAATACACTCACCTATCTCTTGACTACAAATTAAGCTTGTTAAACATAAAATAGCTAGCGCTAAAACACAGCGAAGGCTTGAATTCTTCCACATTCTTTTACTGTATGTTTTCAGAATCGCAGCTTCAAGCAGGAATAAACATCATCTTCCAACAAGCTGGTCAAGTCTAAAATAAAAACAAAAATAACCTTTGAAACCCCAGAGCTGGTGCTTCACAAACATCAGGGTTTTTTTGTTCCATCTCCTTCCTTTTCTCTAATACTTCCCTCAGGCCCATTAACTTTTTTAGTTTCTTTGGCAAGCAAACTTCATTCACTGTCCCAACCACTCCTTGATGCATACTTTTTCAGTGAGGCATTTCAAAGATAACCTCAAGAATCACATACATGTAAAATTCAATTGTATGCAGACCTCCTTCAGGGCTATTTGAGGCCAGAACAGAATAAACATGGCAAGGTACTCTTCTAAAAGAGAGTGCTCTCCAGCTTGGAAGGAAGGTCACACTCACAAAGTGTCCATGAACGCAAATTTCTCCTGCTACGGACTTGGGCTTAAGGAGAAAGGAGAATCTGCTGGCTTTTCTTTCCTCCCTCCTCACTCTGCATATTGTTGCTTCTCAAAGTTATGAGAAGCCCGAGACAGTGCAGAACTAGACTTGGCCCTTCAAGACATTCAACTCAGTGTGTTAAATCATGATTTGAGGAGGAAAAGAAAGACCAAAAACTGATAGTCACTTCTCTAACTCTGAATTTTTGTAGATGTAAATGTTGATCTTATGGTAAAAATCATTTGGAATATAAGCTACAAAAGATGTTAATGTGTTCTTTGAAGATTAGTGGGTTATATGTTTTTCAAAGTGAAGCTCCACTGTGCAGCAGGATCTGGGGAACACATTCAGTTCCACCCACACATTGACCAACATCAGCCTTTATTGTCAGCAAGAAAGCTGCAGCCTAAAGCTCCGCCAGGCTCTGATGTGTCACTCCCCAAATACACGAAAGGCTGGTACTCTCCCAGAGACCATAACTGTCATGTAGCACTGGCCCCTATTACACTGAGAAACAGCAGGAGCAGTGACTTTTTCGCATAACAATATAGCTGAGCAAGTCTCTCCTACAGAACAGTTTTCTAAGCTGCTACTTCTAAAAGAAGTCTCAAGTCAAAAGGCTCCTGACCTTGTCTTAGAAGTTTTTTCCAAAGCTTAACATATATCATGGTGAGAAAAAAAAGACTTCATCTAAAAGCCTTCTTAATTTTAAGGATGTCTTCCTTGAATAATTCTTCTGCATCACTAGAAAGATGCTTCCTCATCCCTATAGTTAAATTCTGCCTTACTTTCTTGCTTTTAAAATGATTCTCTAATCATCGTGCTGGGAATGCCCCAAATATTTTTCTGTCTAACACCAATCTGTTGGCACTGTGCTAGGACAAATTTATCAGCTCTACTTGGATAATCCAGAACTGCTTACAAAGGGGCTGCTTCTCTATCTCTCTCTTGTTCTGCAATATCAAACTGAGCAAAAGGCTCCATCAACCTGTGACTGAGAGAGAAGCTAAATTAAAGCTGGTGTTACCACTGGTAGAAAAAAAGATACTTAACAAAACAAACCAAAACAGAGTAAGTATCTTTAGTAAGTATTTCATCTACATAATGTTTCCAAGACATCTGAAAATTCATTAAAATACATACTAATTAATCTAAACCATACTACCCCAGATACCTCAAGACCTTCTTTTTTACACTTTCCTAGGCAGTAATATCCATGTAACTTGTTAAAGGTGAGGTGTCAAGGTTAACAAGTCCACGTTGAGGTCAAGATAGATTAAGAATCTAATTTAAAATACAACCAACCATCTCAAGACCAAAAGGTATCACTGCATTTTGGCTTGGCTCACGGAATTCATATCGTGTTACTCATGAAGATCTTTGGCATTAGAACCAGGTTTCAAGTTTGCTGACAAGCCTTTATCAAGAAAGTGAAGCCCACTTGCATATACTTGGGAATTGCATGAATAAAATGACTGATTTCCACTCAATATATACATGTAAATTATAACTGTTTGTGAAGAATGGAGGTAGTCAAAATACTTTCGAACTTCAAAGTCTGTTTCTGGTTTGCTGGAAAGCCCATAATCGGAATCTTAAATTTCACATCAAAATTAGTTGAAAACTAAACAGAACTAAAACAGAAACCAAGGAAAGGATACAAGAAAGATCAAGCACTGGTAACACATAAAGCAAATTGTGCATTGTGAAATTAATTAAATCTCAAATCTCTCACCTTCTCAATACATTTCTAAATAGGACTGTGCAAAACGCTTCTGATTATGTAAAAGATCAAGTTACTGAAGCATACTTGGCAAGTGTTTGTGTTATGTGTATGTTTCAAGAAAAACTTATGCTTCTGTATAAACAGTACTGAGTTTACTGAGTAATCCTTCCACCATGAAAGTCTTAAGGATAAAATTATAACAGTGGATTACAAGAAAAGAGAGCCAACTGAATTCTCATAAATGATTCTAAGAACAGTGTTAGCTTCCATTTCAAAGTGAGACAGTCAGCAAAGGGAACCTATGTACTCGCATGCAGGGCATGATGAACATTTTGTAAACCACAAATTTTCGTAAGAAGCGTAGGCTGCTTGGCTCTTGTCTTCTCACACAGTGCTGAAAAGTTGGTAACTCAGACTCATGTTCTATAATTAAGTCAGAAAGAAAGATCTCCATTTTTAGACCTATTTTAATGATAAAGCTGCAAAATAATTGAATTAAGTTTAAAATAGGAAGTTCACTTTCTATGGATAAAAGCTGCCTTTCATCATCTTAAGAGTAACACAAACAAGATGTGGGGGGTTTCCTTATTCTGAGGGATATAAGAAGCAAATTATCCTCTAAGCAAAAGTACTCTTGACATGGCATAGCAGAATACAAGGGTTAGAGATATGTTTTAGGGTCAAACTTTGACTAAGGCTTGCTGGAATGCAATAGGAGCAGTTCCTACTACATGCAAAAGCCTTAAAGATTGCAAGTCTTTATTAGGAAAAAAAAAAAAAAAAAAAAGGAAGAAAAGATGAAGGTCCCAATGGGTCAACCCAATCTCTCTGCCAGAGAGAGCAACTGCAACTAAATCATTTCTAACAAAAGCCTATCCAATGTATTCTTAAAAACTCAGTGATAGGGCATCCCATAACAATCTCATCTCTCAAAGCAATCTATTCATGCCTCTTCACTGGTGCTGTCATTCCGTTCCCAAAGTGCTCACATTTATCCTTTGGTCCATTTTAAGAGCATTACTCTATCCTATCTCTAGCAGGCAAAGCAGAGCTTATCATCTTCTCCCTTGCAGCAACCTTTTATATAGAAAATGACTGACACCATGTCTCCACTAGTTCCTCCCTTAAAAACTCCAAATTTTCATCACTATTTCCCAGACCCAGTTACCAATTTATGATCAATCCTGCCATACCCCGCTGCAGCAGACTCACCAGTTTGGTGTCCTCATCTTTGACATATTTCTTCCCCAGAAGCCTTGAAATAATATAAAGCACAATGAAAGACCTTTTCTAAAGTAAACCTATGCATAGTAGATGTTTACACATCCCAGGCTGTATTTGCTTTTCTCTCAACACTCCGACTTTGTTGACTCATTTTCAGCTTGTGATCCAGCTGCAGATATTTCTGCATAAAGCAGCCACATAGCTGCTTTTATCAGGTATTTCAGACACATTTATCAAGTATTTCAGACTCCAAACCAATCAAGGGATCTGCAAACCTCCTGATGTATTGTGAATACAGTTGTATGAGAAATCCATTTTAAATTAATTGCCTGAAAAGATCTTTCACTTTTGAAATTTTAAAACAAGCAAAAATCTCCCACAAATCTATGCTAAGGAGCAAAAACATGTGTATATTCAACAAGTATTTACATGCAAAGTAATAACATATCTACAGCAAAGGTATGTCAAGCCTCAGTACGTAAATGCCCACATCTAAGAGCAGCTGCTAAAAATAGGATTCCATAATAACTCTGTTGAAAGTGACATTAAATTAAGATGTTCAGGATTTTGCTCAGGGCCTTGGAGTGTGCAGAGGAACTGACCCTTCTCCCTCTGGTTAGCAAGAAGTCATTCTTAATTGCTTTTCGTGCAGTTAAATTAACGGAAGAACAATCAGATTCATATCCTTAATCACTGAAGGCAAGGGATGGTGACCCTTGTTTAAAACAAAATGAAAAAAAGCATGTGCGCGCACACACACACATGCACAAAGCAGCCTCGAACAGCTCAATTCAAACTGTGGGCTTTTAAATTACTTTTTTTTTTGTTAGTGACTTTTAAAGATGCTTTGATGCATACACTACACCTAGTGGTAGGTCAGAGAAAGAAGAGAGAGAAGAGCAGAAAATGCTCTCAAATTAATAAGGAAAATTAATTCCTTATTAAGGAACACCTTTCCTTCAAATCCTTGTCAGCTGTGAAGAAGCTTAAAGATGCTGAGAGAAGCTGAGAAAACAAGCACAGTGCTACTAGTGGGACGGTGACATGCTAAGCCTTCCCCACTTCCTTAGGTTTAACCTTTCACACTAAAAACAGGAGATAACCAGAATCTCTACTACCAGCTATGTTTTGTATTGTGTATTTCTTGGCCTGACTCCTCCCTATCTTTTTTCAGAGCAAAGCTGACCAAATGTTTGATTCTGTTTAAAGAAAAAGTATTTTCTTAGGCAATTGCCACATCTTAGCTCTCCAAGTGTAGAAGTTTTCCAAAGCTCTGTTAAGTACTACTAATAATAATAAAAAAAAATCTAGTTTTGAGTTGTCTTTTCTCTGAATGTTCTTCACTGTGCTTGGAAACCACTTTGAAAACAAACAAAAAAAAAGGTTTTAAAAAAGTCTCTCTGGCCTGCTTTCTGCTGGCAGTCTCATCTGTCAATCGCAACCCTCCAGACCTGGTTTAAAAGCCTATGAACTGCAGGTCAGTGGCAACACTTTTCATGTTTATTTTGTGCTCCACAAGCAGATACCTAAAAAAAAATTAGATGCTCTACTTATAGAAAAAAAGATAATGGATGAGACCACTAAAAGCATAGATATTAAAACAGAAGAAATATTAAATACAGAGAAGAAGAAATCTGTTTTTTTTTTTCAGTAAATTCTCTCAAGTTACAAGTTATTATTTGCTTTTCCTTTGCAGCTAAAGCTATCATCAGACTAATTTACCACCAAATGGAACATGAGAAGATCTCAGGGAAAAGGACTGCACAGCACAGCACCAAAACCTGCAGAGACTGATGCCAAGCTGCTTTTTCAGAGATATTGAATAGTCACATCCCAGGTGAAGCCAGCCAGGAAGGCAAGTGCTGAATATGAGCCAGAATCAGGAGGTTGTTTTCACGTAAAATTTATTCTGCTTATGCAGAGGAGAACGCTCATTCTCCTTAGCCTTGGCCCTCTTTTGAAAACAAAGATGTTACTTTGACTTTGAGAGTGAGAGAAAACACTCCTCAACTCAGACAAAAATGCATATATCAAGTTACACATCCTATTATTGCCAATAGAAAGCTTACAAAAATTCCCCTAACCGAAAGCCCATGCCAGAAGTACGCATTTCTGGGAAACAAAGCAATTTGCCAGCAGAGCTGACAGTAAAGACAATGACCATAGGAGCAAGGAGACAAACGGCGTTCTGCAGAAGCGCTTTGCTGACCCCACAGCTGTCCATCTTCGACTCTAAAGTTAACTAAGAAGGGTAAAAATGAAAGTAGACTTAGTAAGACATATTTGAGGTTTTTGGCTGTTTTTCAATAGAGTACATTCTTCCACCTCCTTAAAAAAAAATCCCCAACTAGAGACAAGAGTCTCTCTTTAGTCATCTAAATGCACGCTTTCCCTCTCTGTTTTATAACATGGCAGCGTTCCAGGTTATAAAAGATAAGCAGGACATGAATCATGCACATGCACAAAAAAAAAAAAAAAAGATTTAAAAAAGAAAATTGAACACTATGTGGGAGTCTGGCTTTCCTAACTTTGAGGAATTAATTTAAAAAATGGCTATTTCTCTTACAGACCAAACCATCCAAGCTGCCTACCTGTGCCTGCATACCTTCTTGATGTGCATGGGAGAAAAAGGAAACAAAGAGAGAATGCTGAGATATTACATAACAAACAAGCACGAGTGCGCGGGGGCAGATTTTCAGTCCTTTGCGGCAGTCTTTTTTCTTTCTGCCAAACGTGAGTAGCAGAACTCCCTGCTCCCGGCTTCCTGCAGCTGCCGGACAAGAGCGCGGTCCCGCCGGGGCTGGGAAGCCGCCGCTGCATCCCGAGCTACTTCAGCTCTCCGAGGTGAGCTGGGATCGCACGGTGCCACACACAAACTCGCTGCAGGACCGAGGCTTTCGTTCCATCCCCAAAGCCAAGCACTTTGGCAACAGGTTTTACCAAAAATGAAGAAAGAGGAATCCCACCAGAAGCAGTTCACACAGATCCCAGGACTCTTAAACACTATGGAAATCCAAACAAGCAAACTGCAGATGTGTTAGCCGGCAAATACCTCCAGGCAGCAATAAGCATGGGAAAGCAGCCTCACCTGGCACACGGAGGTAACAGGAGTCTTGGAAAGAGGGGTGCTGATCTGGGGATGCTGCTGGTGTGGGGAGGGTACTGCCCACAGAATACATACAGGACGTGGGCAAAAGAGGTTTGCAGTCAACTGCACAAGAGACCTGTGTAATCACTACTAGTCTGCATACTCAGGTACCGTAGAGATCATGGGCAGTTTTCAGAAAGCGTCTAACACATGGTGGACAGCACAGTGCACAGACGCATGAAGAAACTGGGAGGCCTAAGACCTGCCCATGGAAAGAAAGGCAAAGATTCAGAAGGAGCATTAGTCAAAGACTTTAAATATAGCCAATGTTACAATCCTGAAAAGCATTTGGGAAGTACACTGCAAGGCTCCTTCAGGTTACGCATATTTCTAACAAAAAGAAAAACAAACAAAAATGTGGAGTGGCTTAACAGGAGGCCTGATAGCTCTGCTAGGCCTAGAGAGGAAGAAGTGATGCTGAAGAGGCATATCATGCAGGCAGATGAGTATATGAAATGGTGGGTCTACAGTCACTGTAGACTTTTTTTTAAATGTATTTTGCACATTGTTTCTTTTGTGTTCACTGAATTTTTCCTGTTTTTAATAAATGCATATTGCAAATTGGAAAGTGTTAGTCTTACTGGAATCATTTGCCATACCTTGCCCAGAATACATCACGCAAGAGTGATCCTCAAACTAGTGACTACATATGACGTTCCCAGAGTGAGATTTTCAGAAGTACAAAGACACTTTCAAAGGAAAATTGATTGCCTAACTCTTGAGTTTGGAAGTCTCTGTCCAACCTGATTAGCCACCAAGCATCTGGGCAAACACAAGCCCATCCATCACTACCATGGAAAGAGCCCTGCTCTCCATATGGGAACAATAGAAAACACACTCTGCTGAAAAACACAGTCCTACTACTACCAAAAACAGATTAAATATGCCTGGGGACAGCTGACAGCTTGTTCGTGCCTTATTGCTGTTACGCGTTAGCCAAATGTGAATACAGATTGGCGCTCACTCTCAAAGTCTCATTAGACTCAGAGCAGGCACGCTGGAGAGCCCCGGATCGCGGCGGAGTGTGGGCTGGCTTCACCCTGCAACCGTTATCCTCAGTGGGGTCTCTCCACCCAGCTGCAGTTTTCAATAAGGATTGTAAAAACATCGTATTTTGAGACCTCAGCTTCTTGTTGCGAGTGAGCTGAACCTGGGTGATGTGTTCAAAGGTTACTGCAGGGGTAAGAGGACAGGCAAAGTATTATCAGATACGCCTGACTTCCTTAGGAAGTCAGCTTGAATTAACAAGCACAAATTCTTCTCCCATGAAGGTACAGATGGAAAACACCTAATCATCT
Organism: Crypturellus tataupa; assembly: GCA_034781795.1. NCBI lineage: Eukaryota > Metazoa > Chordata > Aves > Tinamiformes > Tinamidae > Crypturellus > Crypturellus tataupa. Next base: position 2,881,699 of record JAWLRI010000673.1, read on the forward strand.
TAACAAAGAACAAAGCAGAGGGGTGAAGGTTAAGGGACACTATGGACCAAATGAGAAGTTTTTATCCTCTTAGCTATTGTACTGTGCGGCAGAAGGAAATTGCTAGGAGCCATTTACACACTATTGTTTTAACCCATTCAGGTTTTGATCCTTAGTACAACTGCCAAATTAACAGTGCAATAAGGTAAAGGATTCAACGTATGTATTTGTGTAAATCTGATACAGCTACACACATTTCCTGAATTCGGTGACCTCATGGTTACACTTCCTTGAATTCTTGCACTTCGCAGCACAGCATGGAACAGGTACACTAACCAAAGACACCTGTGTCAAATTACTTCACATACACAACAAAAGCAGCTTATCCGTAATGCTGTGGCCATTCAACGCACTTTTTTCAATAATCAGACAAAAAATATAAACATATATATCCATACTTTTTTGTAATGTATAAACCTAGAATCAAATGGAATTATACAGACAAACTTTCCCTTTTCTCTCTCTTCTTCATTTTACTGATATGCAACTGAAAGAAAATGCAAATCCAAAGTTCCAGAGATATGTATCATCTCTTGGTAATGCTAGGACTCTTAGAAGTTCTCGAGATAGCGTATCTTCAGAGGAAATTTTATTTGCCCACATTGTCAGTTATGTTTTACTCAATGTGAAGTTCAAAGCCTAGACCACCCTCCCTCAAGCTCTGCAAAGCCGACTGTAAGAAAAAAGTGCTGTTCTTTGGGCAAGTTATATATCCATATAATCCTCTGCCCGCAGCCTCCCTTCAGTGTGTACGTCATCATGAACTGTTAACATTAAAGGAGCTGGCCCTTATTAACGAAAGATTTTGTTTTCCTTAATCTAGCAATGTGCAAAGATTTATTTTGAACTATGTGACCTTTAATCTTCGTTCCATCACAGGAAAAGCCTATTTAGTTTTATAAGAGAACACTGGTAACTATTGAAGCAATTCCAAGTTTTGTTTTGTTTTTTTAAACAACCAACAATGATCCTACGGGTTGGAATCAATCTTTGTTTACAGTGAAACTGGTGGTATTCGAATTATTTTTAAGATGCAATGAACTAAAACCAAAGCAAGTCTGGCTTCACGGATACAAAGAGCATATAAATAGATCAAATGCTGAACTGTGGTTTTCACATTAAATAATATATAACAAGCAACAGTTATGCAATATCCTTTTAGTTTGAATGTTTAAGAAGTCTTTACAAAACGAATCATTTACGAGAAATATATTGATTTTTTAGTAATCGCGGGAATGAGTGATTCCTGCAACTACAGATCTATATTTTCTGATAGATTCCCATTGTATTAATCTTTCTTGTGATTTTAAAAGCTCTCCTGCCCTGCTGCATTTCCACCCTTAATAGGTTCCCAGCATGTCACATGAAGACACATTGCGCCATGTCACCACATCCCAGCTCTCCTCGTGTTCGGATGACTGACAGCCTTCCTCTCCCTTTGCTCTCCAGATGGCATCTAGGTGCTGCCCTTGCCGCCTGAACCTCACCAAAGAAGGGAAGTCTCCAGGGCAGGATGACATTACCAGAACCAGCCTGCCCAGGCACCATTACAGAGCAGCTGGCATTTATTTGAGAATTGTTACTCTTTCACACATGCCCTTTCGGTCGTATCTTATCCCTCCCCAGCCTCTCATTCTCAACCTATACATGCATTTCCTCCTTTTAAGGTAGTAAAGTGTAGAGTTTTATTTTAAGTACTCAGAAATACAAATATTGACTCGTGCAAGTGAAACGCACTGGAGGCAGTTTCTTTCCTAATTAATTTCAGGACACTTGAGAGAGAGACCAGTGCCACATTGCAAATAAATATTACCTCTTGCACTTATGCATGCATGTACCCAGGCACAGCTACTGGTCAAAATACACAGCTTCATTTGAGCTCTCCTTTCTATCCCTATAATAGACTTCGGTGTCCTTGAAGCAAAGATGCCCTTAGCAATCCCATTTTAATGAACTGCTAGATGTCATCCCCAGTTTTCTACTAGCATACGACAAGTCCTTAACTTTATTGCCCTAAATGAAGTCACTGACTAAATGCCCAAGGTGCAAGATGTACATGTCTTACAACTAAATTCTCACTTATTTTTCCACATAAAATAATTTAGGATGACCATTCAGTTTAGGTATAATCTTGTTTTAAAACTTAAAACATACAGAAAAGCTCAAGTTTTCCTTTCCATTTTTGCAAGAAGACCTCAGTTTTATGCAACATATACTGAGATTCCTCAGTCCACAGAGTGAAGATTCTAGGAGATTCCTAAAATTTGGTTTGAATACTCCAAACAAGAAGACTACATCTTGTCTGTTGATTAGAATTATTTAACTTAAAAAGTTTCTTGATTTTGCATGATAGGAGCGAATTAGAAGCTCTCCATTTTTCCATAAAGGGTCTCAAAATGGAAAATATTCCTATGAAAGACCCTGAAGGGGATCAAACAGTTGAGCAATCTCTGAACCATTAACGTAATGCTCAACAAAAGGAGTGAAGCAACAAAGATCTAAATAATTTTAAAATAATATGTAAGGCTAGGATTTCTCTTTTTTGTTCCTGTAAAATAAAACAACTTTCTTCTGCCAGTTGGTTTAGAAGTGAGCAAAACCACTGAATTGAATGCCTGCAAGTAACACACTAGCAAGTGCTGAGACATCAGCAGCTGTAAGGCTAATGATGCTGTGCAGCTCATTTAAAACTGAAAGCAGCTCATAGAAAATTGAGACTGCTACTAATAGGGCAGTGAGTCAGTTCCACAAGTTCTTCCTGACCTGATTCAGACTTAAAGATTTTCAAAGCTGCAGCTGCCCTTCATTTCACATCTTCACATCATTTTCATATGACAATCATTATATTCTCTGTAACCAGCCTCTTTTCACTCAATCCTGCTTTGAAAGCAAGACTCTTCTCTTAGAGACAGCTTTTTTTTCACTTTCTGAAGGATGAGTAGAAAAACAGGGGTGTGTGCTGGGGGAGGAAAAGTTTTCTTGAATTTTACACTCAGAAATCATTCCAGCTTTGCTATCTTTGTTTAACAGGGTTCTTCCTTCCTGCTATTATTAGTAAATCTCACAGTTTACTTCTCTCAGTACTGGATTGGCGGATGATATACAAAAAAAAGGAGGACTTCTTGCTGATTAGCTTCTGCCTGCAATAAATCCTCAGTACCTACACGCTGGCATGGAAACATCTTTTCCGGTGGAAGGCTGCTCATCACATTTTTCATGCGTTGCTGCTGATACGCTTAGTGTTTTTGTTTCGGGGCTCAGCAATGAAGCAGCTATTGTTTCCAAAGTGCTGAGCCAGTCTCCCTGTGGGAACAAGGGACGTGCGGCAATTCCCAATGCCCTCTCTGGTGGCTGCCCAGGAAGGTGGCCAGGGGACACAGCAGGGGCAAGGGGTCTTCATCCACACAGAAGATGAAGTTAATTGACACAATTATAACACATGTTCTGCTTCATTTTTAGCTTCTGTTTCAGTCTTTCTTTCTCTTTCCCCACGCCTCCCCCCTCACCTTAGGAATATTTTTGTTCTTTGTGCACTTCATCAGGTCCTGTAAAATCCATAATGCTTGACTCGCAAGGCAAAACATTTCTTATTTTCTAATTCCAGAGATATGCAAAATCCCTAGCAAAACCTCTACTGCAAATCTGATGGTATGAAATGCCAACATCTCACTTCTTTTTCTTTTGTGAAATGCCCTTCTGAGAGATCTTTTGCTAGTCTCACCAGAAATCAAGTTCGTAGAATACACTTACCATTTAAAAACACCACCTCAAATGCCTTTGGAGAGTACTCTGCCTTTCCCTATTCTGCAGTCTTGCATACTGAACAGCTACACACTAGATCCTGTGTGTGCCTCAGGGCATAAATATTTGACTTTAGAGCTATATAAATGGAAACTTTTATGAGCTACAGAAGAGATTAGAAAGATCAGAGATCCATATAAGTACCAAGAATGTGACAAGTATCTCAAAGATTTTTTTAAAATATAAAAAGGAAAAAACAAAACAAACACTCAAATATCATTAACAAAGTAAAGATCAAGGCACATTCGTAAGAAGAGATCAGCTGGAGAAGGTTATTAGTCAATACTTTTTGAATTCTTATTAAAGGCATTAGTTCAGGCTTAAAGTATTCAGGTATAAAGTCAGTAGCACAGGTTTGGACTGCAGCATCTTATTTCACACATCGCATGAAAGAGGCTGGTGACGCTACCAGAGATGACCCGTGCCCGCTGCGGAGCAGGTATTTCAAAGCCCTGGAATGCTGTTTGCAACTGTGCAACTCACTCATTTGTGTAAGATAACAAACCTCAGGAACCACACATATGCATACACTGCTCCTGAATCTGCAAACCTGTGGATATATGACTCATTTAATTTCATGAATAAAGTTATGCATAAGCTTACATTTGCTGCTCTTGGCAGGAACCCAGCTGCAACAGCCTGTGATGGGTTCAGTCCTTACTCCTCAGTACAGGAGAACTGAATGGTGGGAGTCACGTTCAGTACCTAAAGTGTAAGATGCACATATAATAAATGTGGATGTCTCGGAAAATATGTGGAATTATACATATATCTTCTCCGTTCAACATGCAGAAGGGAAAAATAACACTATTTTGCTCAAAGACTATTAACAACCTAATTTTACAAGCAGTTACCATAACACCAATAGCTTGCTACCCTAACCTGTAATAATAACTGCCCAAACTCATCTCCAATCCAGTTACCTGCTGATTAGCAAGTAAGCATACAGTAGGGCAAAAGGATAGTAAACAAGAACCCGTTATTTTTTTCAAGGACATGTTAATTGCAAGTTAATACCAGCCGCATCTCTTATAAGTTAAAATTTGGGGAAGCAGATGGAAAACCTTCACATTTATGAGCTATCACAGGTCAGTCAAGTAAATGTATAAAAGCTACTGAAAATAAGGTTCTTCACAATTTAATCTCTGAGGGCAAGGTAACAGAAAAAAAGGATCTAATAATGCAGGAGAAAAAAATTATTAGCAATAGAAATGGTTTAATCCAGTACAAAGTTAATTCATATGCAGAATCAAATGGAGTAGAGCTGTTCAGGTCTGGGAGACAGTCTGTTGTTGCAAAGCCTAAAACAATGCAACTATTTAGTTTAATGAGGTTACTCAACTACAGTCCTCAATTACCTACATGGAGAAAAGATTTTAGCATAGTCCACATTGAGATTCAAGGAAGACTTGATGAACTGCAGTAAATCTAAACTAAAACTAAAAGTGCATACTTTTAAACATACAGCTAATTAAGTACTGGCACAGTTTTTCAAGGATAGGATGAAGTGCTTGAAATCTTAAAGGTAAGACTGGATGTATTCCTACAGGACTTCTAAATGGGGCTAAATGCAGGACTTGCCAGATTATTCTTGGGTTCACTTTACATCAAAGTCAGACTAAACTAGCATGAAAATCCTATAGATCTTTAATGAAAAAAAATGTTTTAGTGCTGAAGGAAGATAATATAGAGAGGATATAATGTTAATTTTACATTAACATTAATCCTATCATAAATACTATGTAAGATATGGTCAAAAATATCTTTTTGAAAATTGTCTAGGATTTCTAAAAAGAAATAGATCAATCACATTTAAATCAGAAGAGAACACTTTCTATATTGGGAACTGTGACAATATTATTCTAGCAGATGAATTATGAGTTACGTGCCTAGAGACTGGCATACTAAAGATTTCTCATAGCCATGACCTTTGGAGGAGTACAGAGCCGGGGGAACAAGGGGGAGAGGAAGAGGAACAGGTAGTCTCTAGGGAACAGATATTTTTATCCTCAGAATCAGCAGAAACTCTAAACAAAGTTAAAAAAAAAAAAAAAAAAAATTCAGCATTTATGTTCACATCACACACACAGTATTTTGGGCCCTGTTACATATTACTCAAGACAACAGTGAAGTCTAAAATATAAATAAGTCAGAGTTTCTCTCCCTAGGATTAAACATTAACAATTTATCTCCTTAGTTTTAGCTCTAGAGTGGCTGTAAAACCTCAGAGGTCAAGCATCTCCTTTGCCACAGAGTGCTGAACTTGATCCAAAACATGAAATATTCTGAAAATTAGTAGTAGCTGGAATACATACAGCTTACATGCACCTTTGGGCTTCAGAGCCTGCAGAAGTCCCAACTGTAGTACTGACCACTATAATTCTCCTCTGAAGTTCATCTGACTTAGGCAGCATTTTTGCCCTGTGGTATTATTAACACCAATTATTTGAGATAGCTATTTGTAGCTCTGTCCTCACAGATTTTATAGCTAAGACGGGCCCATTAGATCACGCAGTTCAAGAAGGACACGTCCATGGTCAGCCATACAAACAGGGTTACATCACATGATGAGCAGTGGAGCTGTCCTGGCACAAGACCTTCTTGGTCACCGCTTAAATCTTGATCTGAAAGAAAGCAGGGCTACAAGGCTAGGGCAAATATCAGCAGACAGCCCAAAAAGCCAACTATCTGTCCACTGAGCAGAGCCGTGGCCTCTCCTATAGGATTTTTGAGATATTTGGGATGTGCCGTGCAACTCTCACACATGCAAGTAATTTGAAATGTAGCTTGTAAAATTACAGAAATGATACATCTCAGAGATGCCCATGCTACTAGTAGACTTTACTACAGCCATAAACGTCACCCCAGCCTAGAGCATTTCAGCACTGTCAGTCTTTATCAGATAAAAAAATCAATGCAAATACATATTGTTTTATAGAGACTTCATGATTATGCACTATAAACTACTATGGTACTTTGATATCAAGATTCAGTTGATACTACAAAACTATTATGAATGCAGCTATAGGCATAGAGCTATAGGCATAGAGCAAGCACAAATAACATTTCTGTATTTTAGGAATACATATATATTCTGTATATATACCTCTATCATTGTAAACTATATTAGCTGATGAAACTGGTATAATGTTAGCCACAAAAAAATAAAAAAAAAATAAGAGAACCGTAATTTTCTAATCGACATTACTGTATCAGTGAAGTTATTTGGCTGGCCTGGAAGACAGTGAACACATAAGAGCAATCCACAGAAAGCCCTCCTGTAGTTTCAGGAAACTTCAGCTGCCTGAGACTGGCCAAAAGTTTGCACTCTTGTTTTGGAGGAAGCAGCCCCTGAATTTACAGTTTTCCAGGTGAGAAAAATCTGTGCTCCCTGATAACACGTGGCCCAGACGAGGGGGAGTCATCCCACACGGGAGCAGGGCCCTCCACCAGCTGCAACCTGGGCTGCCGGTCCCTGCTGCAGCCTCCTCTGCGGGTCTGATTTTTGGCATGATGGGGAGCGAGGCAGAAAGAGAAAGAGCGAGGAGTTGGCATGGCGCTGCCCCTGTTTCCATGACACACGCTTTTATAACTTGTGCTCCCTGAGGTAAAAGGCATAATTTGGACTCAACAGCTGACAACTCAGCAGTTCTCTGCCTGGCAAAGTTGCTGCTGTTGTAGCAACCGCCTTTGACATTGCTCCAGTGCCAGCTCCAGACAGCACGTGGAATGAGGAGGGCAGACATATGCCCTTCAAAACCCTGACCAACATTCACACTGAAGGGCTAAGAGCTATATTTAGTTCAGGCACGTTCTCCTTGCAATAAAATCCACTACCAGGAGCAACTCCAGAAGGAGAAGCAGGGAAAGGGAGAGCAGCAAAATGGCAAAGCCCATACCAGAAATTTCTGGTTCTTGCAGAAGTGCAAGGGCCTTACAGAAGCACAACGGAAGGGCTCCAACAATCTGTAAATTCAGGAATTACAAAACTCTCATAAATTTAGGAATTACAAAACTTCCAGGGCAAGGAGGGCAGCAATGATCAGCAAAAGACTGGTGGTACGTATGAAAAACAGTCCTTTGCTCCGTCCCTCAGAACCTCCAGAGACCATTATCTGCCCATCTACAGAAAAGTGAGGCAGTGAAAGCACACGGGAACCGCGGTGCCTGGTATCCCGGCCTCCCCCTCCACCTCTAAACGTGGGTAAGAAAGCAGCTGTTGCCATCTAGGAGTTCATATGACCCCTATCATTGCCATGTTAATGACTCTGGAAGAGCGCTGCCTGTTTCTAGAAGAGATCCATGCAGACGTTTAAGGACCTATAAAACTAGAACTTTAGACACTTAAGCCTAAAACAAAAATGCTTCACAATTCTATTTAGTCCCATCTTAGGATTAATGGGGAAAAAAAAGAGGGGAGCAATGATACAATTCTGGAGGCATTAGCAAGGGGACACAGACAGCCTCAGTCATGGCAGTCAGCCAGACACCTGCCTAATGCTTAAGTGCTCGAGACCCACAAAGAGGTTATTCCCTCGCCTATCAATAACATAGTTGCAGGACACGTCGCACTCACGTCCAAGGAACTAACCTCCACAGACAGAACAGGAGCCACTGCTTGTGGTCAAGGACATAGTCAGGAAAAATAGTCGTGATGCTCTGTGGCAGTGTCACAGGTAGAGCACTCACCCAGGAGCTGGGGACACCCCCAACCACCCTGGTACTCCCGGTAACAGGCAGCAGAGCACTTGGGAAGGCTCCTTCCCAAGCCTCTGCAGACAGCATTTCTGCCCATGGCTGAAGTAATATCTGACTCAGAGCATGACTGTCCTCGTGGCCTCGTCCTTGTGAGAGGACACTGCTGGCAGCGAGGGAGCCCGGCTTCCAGGCCGTGCCAAAGGTTATCTGTGTCTCCCACATGGAGCAGCTTATGGAATGAGATACATAAGCGAGCCGTGGGACCCACAGCACTATCATCTCTCAGTCCATTCCTAGAAGAAAAGAACCCCCTTTTTCTTACCTTCAAGACAGAAATTTAACACTCCACTCTCACAGTGTATTCATAACCAGTTCTCAGGGGAAAAGATGCATCAGAACATGAAAGCATTTCAACTAATTTCTAGTTAGTAATGGTGATAAGAGGATAAACTGACTTTCCTAGTGGTTCTCCTTTGCTTCGTGCGTGCTAATGCTAATCCCTCACTCAGAGTGGTGGCATCTCCTCTTGAAGGCAGCCAACACACCCTGCCTTTGGCTCTCAAGCGTTTCACCTAGCAGAGTATCTTTAAACACCACTGTCAGGCCTTTCCCTTTGTGCCACTAAATAATATCCCTTCATCTGAATCATCTCTATTTCAGTATCAGTATCTGAATCCAGGATTTCTGGTATCTTTAATGATAATTGTTTCCTGGATAATAATAATTGTTAATAATAACAATTTAATAATAATAATTTTAAATAATAATATTTAAATTTTTTTAAAAATATTTATAAAGCAGAACAAAACTGATTTCGGAAATATTTTTCTGTTTTCTCTTCCATTACCCAAAAGCTCCCTTTCAACGTCTGTAAGAAAGCTCATTATAAGATAACATAGTCACTTAAAATGTATCAGATCATTTTTGTTCTCATTTAACAAATGTATCATCACTCTTTAGATCACCTATCAGCAACGGGTGAATTTATCATCCTCTGCATTCCTCTGAACACTAGCACAAAACATAGCTGGAAAAGGACCTCATGTACCTGGTCACATCATCTACTGAGTCATTTACAGAAAAATATAACCCATCGGCATCAGCCTTGCATGCTACAAGATGGAGTCAGTATTTGCAAAAATCTTGATTGTTTAAGACTGCCAGACACTCTGTTCTTGAACAATCGCTCCGTCTTTCACCTTCAGTTCTTACCAGTATGCATTTAGCCTTGTGCTTAAATCCATCATCGTCTCCCATGGCACAAAACTTACTGCCAGTTCTCCTTTGGATAAAACAATGCAACCAGGCTCAAGCAGAAATGCTTGTAATGGATTTATGTGCTATTCTATTGTTACAATGGGACATCTATAAATTCAGACCATTTTGTTAATGTTACTAAAGCCCTTAGACTCTGAGCTGCTCAGGATCTTGAAAGAGATCTAACCTTAGGGCAGCAGAGCCATCAAGCTCTTGAAAATTAAAGCCCCATGAACTCTGTGTTAGAGAGGCAGCTTTACCACCTGTGAGAACAAGTTTATCTCCCTTTCTTGGAGAGCATCCCCAGCCAGATGGTTCTTCATGTATCCCACAACTTCGGGCAAGTCTGTGAGAATGACCCTGCGTAAAGGTTATGTCTCTCCCTTTCCTCAGCACACCTGCAGAGAGATTCGATATCTCACATACTTGCTGCCGGTTGCTGTCAGTGACTAAAAAGGTCTGTTTGGAAAGTGCACAATGGAAACTGCTATCACTTAGTAAGGCTGATAAAACGCCCAATTGGTGAAATGGTGATAAGATGAAAGGACTCAAAGACTGAGGAAACAGAAAGGAGAACCCAACAAACCCTAGTGCTTTGCCTACTGCCTAAAAGCTATCGTCCAAACCAGTTCACTGCTAGTAATTTTTAAGCTTTTGATCTGCGGACTTCTACACCATTTTCCAGCTTAGATACCAATCCCTGCAGAGCTGACGCCCGTCTTCCCTCTCTCGGCCGCCTCAGCCTACCTCTCGGGAGGAGCTCGCGGGCTCCTCTCGAACGGGCAGGTAATGCAACCCGCAACCCGGGCAGCAGGACGGGCTGCAGGCTCAGCAGGCTCCTCCTGCAGACCCGCTCCTCGCGCTCCTGCTGCGTCTCCTGGGTCCCAACCCTCCCCTCACCAAACACAATCTGCGTTTGGACCTGGATTCATCTGGGGGCCCAAATCGGGAAGCACATGCCTTCCTTTATCACCAAAAACATACAGAAATCAGTGCTTGCCTTTATCAGCAAAATCATACATACAATAGCTGGGAAGCTAAGGACAAGCAGAGGCTTTTTGCAGATTGGAGAATGCAAGCATTCATCCCAGCAGAACCTGCCAGGCTTTATTTAAAAAGCACATGTGCATTGATGGAGCTATATCAAACAACAGAGTCTCCACTAAATGCTAATTTAAGGGGGGAAATGGCAGGAAACAGACCTTAATCTCCCTCACAGCTACCAAAGCTGCTAAGTCGATTAACAGTCTGGGTTCATTCTACAGTGCTGAACTAAGGATTTAACAAGAATTCAAAGAATTCTTTTATAGCAAGGGAAAATAAAGCAGAACAGACCTCCAGGTGGGCTGTCAAAGATTAGTTTCATTCCCTAACTTTGTAACAAGCGAGGTTTTAAGGGCAACACGGAGCTACCTGTGTCCATGGTTCCCTGACGGGAATTTGACAGGGCTGGCCAGCTTTGTTAAAGAATAGGACAAAAAAATGTTTTTGCAATGGAGATTTTCATTGCAAAAGTCCACGCAAGAAAATCAAAGTGACAATTCCCACCCAGGAGCTCCAAGCCTAACTCTGCCCACAATTAGATGACTATTTATCTGCTGCTCTGCTCCCATTTATAGTAATCTGCACTTGATTGCAGTTAATATATATATATGTATGTATATATATTGATCCATGTTTATCACCAGTTCCTAATGGAGCACCACCAAGCCTTCAATACGCCTAGTTCCCATTTACCTACACACGCAGAATTTTAACAAGAGAACCATCTTTTCGTGACCACCTCACAGGCTTACAGAGCTCTTTCTCTAGCCCCAGCTCTGCTCATTAGAGGTGCCATCACCCAAAGCAGACGTGC
>JAWLRI010000673.1:2903936-2920450 GCA_034781795.1 Crypturellus tataupa
CAGCCTGTGCCAGGGCTCTGTCACCCTCACAGGAAAAGAAGTTCTTCCTCACATGGAGGTGGAACTTCCTGTGTTTCAACTTACATCCGTTACCCCTTGTCCTGTCCCCAGCCACCACAAGAAGAGCCTGGCCCCGTCCTCCCTACAGTCGCCCCTCAGGTACTTGAACATGTTGATCAAATCTCCTCTCAGCCTTCTCTTCTCCAGACTCAACAGGCCCAGCTCGCTTAGTCTTTCCTCACATGACAAATGCTCCAGTCCCTTAATCATCTTTGTTGCTCTCCGCTGGACCTTCTCTAGAAGCTTCACGTCCCTCTTGTCCTGGGGAACCCAGAACGGCCCCCAGTGCTCCAGGTGTGGCCTCACCAGAGCTGAGCAGAGGGGCAGGATCCCCTCCCTGGACCTACTGGCACCGCTCCTCCTGATGCAGCCAGGATCCCATTGGCCTTCTTGGTCACAAGGGCACACTGCTGCCTCATGGTTAACTTGTTGTCAGCCAGGACTCCCACATCCCTCTCCACAGAGCTGCTTTCCAGCAGGTCAATCCCTAATCTGTACTGGTGTCTGGGGTTATTCCTGCCCAGGTGCAGGACCCTGCACTTGTCCTTGTTGAACCTCATGAGGTTCCTCTCTTCCCAACTCTCCATCCTGTCTAGGTCTCTCTCAATGGCAGCACAGCCCTAACTCTCAGTCAGCCACTCCTCCCAGTTTGGTGTCATCTGCAAACCTGCTGAGCATGCACTCTGTGCCCTTGTCCAAGTCATTGATGAACAAGTTGAAGAGCAGCAGGGTGGTTTGTTCATTAAAAAAAAAAAGAGAGAAAGAGAGAGAACTCAAAAGATCAAAGCTAAAGCACAGACACACTCTTTTCTGGGCCTAAGAACTCAATTTTACCCTGATGCATTATTGCAAACCGACACAAGCACCTTGGGAACAGGAAAGGCACAGTAAGCAGGTTGCTGAGCATGGGACACATGCACTGGCCAACAAGAAATGCATGTTGTTTCATTCATGTAAGTTTTTCAGATATGCTTTCCTACAGGCTCTATAAACTGAGCTTTTATTGTCTTGCTTATTTACCTGTGCTTTCAGGCAGTAATTCCACAGTGCCTAATTTTATACAGGCTGCATCCTCTGCCTGTAATTAGCAAGACTGATGCCTAGGAGGACTGTGTGAAGGTACACTTTTAAGATGCGAAATAAACAATGTGAAGTCATATCTACCGGAATCTCACTTGACTTTGGAGATGATGATATTAATTTAATCTTTTCTGTCACATCCTGTGCTACCTACTCACAATCCTCGGGCCACTTCAATTAGCCTTTGTGGCTTGAAACTCTTTGTTGTTTCTACACACCAGAGAATTTTCTCTCTCTAAAGTAATGCTGGAGAAATAACAAATGTCATCATACATTGGTGGAACCATTATCTCCTACAGAGCTGAACTAGAGAGGTGTTTGAGACCTTGTTTGGGAAATGGAAGAACTGGATTGCAGTGGATAGGGATGCTGAAGAGGATGTGTCCATGTCTGCAGGGTGCTCTGACCTACTGATTAGTCTAGCGGGCACTGTACACGCTGCTTTTGATCCTTGTCCATCTCTTTAGAAGCAACAGGGAAGGTACCAAGACAGAAAAGGCTGAATCAGGATTAATGGTCATTCTGCTTATGGCAATATTGGGTTGGGAAATCAAGTTCTAGTCCCCACTGCAGGGAGCCCTTGAGTATTTTCTGTGCGTTCAGGTGCACAGGCAATGTGTTTTTCACACAGAATAGTTGGGATTGGTGAAGGAGATCAGAAGAAACTTGTATATACTCAGGAAGATCACACCGTGATTCAGCCTGCCCCTTCTTATAGGCAGCAACTTTGACCCATCCCTTGAAATCCTACCTCTTTTTTGGACTTCAACAGTACATAGCCTTTACCTTGGCTCCATGATAAGTTTTTTGGGGCAATATCTCAGAATGTCGTGATTCCTCCAGTGGAGGGCCACACAAGGGATCTCAGAAGTAAAGACTTGATGAAGTTTTCACTACATCTTAACGTAATCTATGCCAGTCACAAGTTTGTCTTTAAGGTCCAAGCAGTAAGATCCCCCCCAAAACCTCTGGAGAAACCAGTCGCTACCATTTTGTATGATGCTTTCTTTTGCAAAGCTGTGCTGATAACATGCAGCCCTGCTCATGACACAGCTCCATTGGTCAGAAAAGCCCATTCACACAGGAAGCAATGGCTAATTACACTATTATGAGAACAACACTGCCACATGATACCAAATGAGGCATCTCACAGCTTCTATGCTGTGAGCGTACTCAAGAGTAAGACTTCAGAAACAGCAGAAAATCTTCTAAGCTCCACAGTTAAACCCACAGATGACTTTGGTTACGCAAACCATCACCTTTTTTGCAAGCAGTTGCAAGAGAAACAGCCGTCTGACTGCTCTTTGCAGATACCAGCCATGTCCTGGTAAAGCAGCTGGCTCTGACTCCAGGAAGAGGGAGTGTACCAAAGGCTTCAGGGAGAATTTGTACTAGGTCGCCTGTGGGATGGGTTCCCACAGCTGGCAAAAGGAAGGGCAAGAATAAGGTCTGCTTCCAAAGAGAACTACTCAGCACAGTTTCAGACCAACCCATAAGGCAGAATTTCATTCAAGAAGATAAGGACAGTGTTCCCTCAATGTTACCAAAAGGTGCTTTTTTACAGTTCTGCATATGCTCCAAACTTTTATTATTCTGAAGATGGTTAAACGGCTGCTAACATAATTCCTTACAGAAGGCTACCCTCTGAGGCCCTAAATGTCACAGAAGTCCCCAGAGCCTTCATTTCTATTGCAACAGTCACTGACCAAATTTGATGCTAGTGCTACCATTAGAGATACACCACAAACTGCAGAACCAACCCACTAAGTATCCCCTCGGAGATGCCTTACATTTTCTTCTCTAATTGCAGCTCAGTAAAAAGAAAAAACTTTCCCCGGAAATCTCTGTTTTGGAAACAAATGGGAAGTATGGGACTCTAGAGATTAAAGAGGAAAGGTTATCTTTGTGTTTAGCTGGTCATTAGCTGCTCCCAGGGATTTGAAAATACGTTATATAACTGTTAAGTTTTATAAGCAGGCACAAAACAACTCCATACCTATCAATATGAATAGCAGCTCTAATGCTTAGTATCAAATATGACTAGGTAAAATAAACATTAATCTCTTGACTTTGATTTATGGTGGAACAGATCAAGTCTATGCAAACCTTTGCTGTCAGTTTTAGTGAGAAAAGAATTGAACTCTCTAAAAGATCACCTATACCCTCACAAAGCTATTTCTAAAAAGATAAATGGCAGAGAGGATGACTTTAGTGACATTATCATTGGAAAGATTGATACTTTACCACTATGACTCATTCTTCCCCCATAATTTTGTTCCTGAAAGCCAATTAATTATGTTTAAAAGAGCTGTGTTAATGCTTCTTCTTGCAAACAAAGCTAGTTAAGAGATAATCTGTAATTTTGCAATTTTAGCAATCTATATTTGGAAAAGAATAAATAATGAACAATCTTTATAAGCTGCAAGAGCAATACTTGTAGCCCTTTCTCAAGTAAGACTCTTATGCATGAAATCCTCTTTTTTAGATAAAAAAGAAACAATACTGGGCTACTTCTGAGCATTTTAATTAATTAGTAACTACAATTACTTGCTGATTAATTGCTGATTGATCTGAATACAACCAGTACCTAAGATACACACCTTGGTTAGAAGAGAGAGCCCTCTTTTAATTCCAAGTTGGTACATTTTTAGTATTCTTTTACCTTGTTGGTGTCTACAGAACAACTATCATCAGTTATCTCTATTAAAGGAAAATATTCTACAAAATTTTACTTTTCCTTACTGTGACCTTAACAGTAATTTGACCTTCATAAAAATTTTACTTTTTCTTACTTGTAACCTTCAAAATCTAGGTCTGAAACCCAAAATTTGGGTCTGATCCATTTATAAACATGAACATAATAGCATTTTAAAAAAAATCTAGAATTAGCTGTTTAATGAAGAACCTGTGAGAATCCATGGACAGAAAAGGACCTCTATTTTTGAGGTCACACATGCATTTGTGTGACTGATTCATTCATGCAGCAAAGCCTAAGGTACTGATGGTTTTTGCAGAACAAGAGAATATATGCAGATCCAAATCTAAAAAGGTCAAAGCATGTAGAACTGCCTGAGGCATCAGCAATTTCCCCTTTCCTGTGTACTTTGGAGTGGAGTCCTATTCACATTGATTTTGATAAGAAGAGCATGGTATCTTTAGAGAGCATATCTTTCAGTGCTGGTCTCACAGGCTTGCAAAAGCTCACAAATACATAAAAGAGTGTGCTCTCACTCCGGGTGAAGGTCCAGCTCTATCCTGGGATGTTCTAGAATCCAGAATCAGAATAACAGAATTAGAACCAGAAATTGCCCAGGGAAAGTGTGAATTTTCTGTTATCTTGTAAGAAAACAGCAGAAGCTCATTCCAACTGACACATTTTCCTGCTCTGAAGATTTGACTGGAGACTCTTCTGGACTATGTTTGTGAAGGTCTGTGCAGCCAACAGAGAAAGAATGAAGGAGGAAGAGAAAGTAGTGTGGAAATACTGGCTGTTACTGCAGAAGCACAAGCCACAAAATTTGAGAAAAAGTTAAACAAGAGAGTTAAACAAGAGCCTGGGAGTACTGTCTGGAAGAAACAGCAAAATATAAGCAGTGGAAGGGATTCCATCTCTTTGAGTCCTGTGTCCATAGGAATATGGGCTTTTTAAGTTTTTGAAAGTAAACTAGAACACATCGAAAATGTCTAAGGCTTCTTCTTCTTACTGGGAATCATCTACAACATTCAGTTCTACAACTAAACATTTAATTAGCTGCTCAGAGCAAACTGGGGGCAGGAGAGACAGTAACGCCTAGACGACTTGTAACAAAACTGCACAAAGTGCAGTAAGGATATTAGAAATATCCTAGTTTCCACATTCAAGGTAAAAAGCATAACTACTGAACACTAAGCATTTGTTTAATGACTAGAGTGATGTTTCATTTTAATCCTGAATGATTTTTCAAAACTCTTAGTGGTAGGCAACCAGCGCGAAATACTTAGACTGAATTACATAAGCAATGTCCTATTAGTACATCTGTAAATAAATTCTGAACAAGTATACAGATTTGAAGAGTATTTGAAGAGCTTTAATCCTTCATTTAGAAGTCAGTATCTAGAAAAAAGGAAGAGAAATAATTTTCATAGGCTATCTCTCTATTGGAAGCTAATGAAGTATGAAGCTCTAGGGATTAAAGAAGAAAGAATGAGGATTGCTTTCAGGAAAATGGACAGGACTTTGCAAACCCGTTTGTTCTCAAATTTTGCAATAAAATATTGATGTGTTATTGAGCATAGTCTAAAGTGCAGTCATTGTTAAGACATGGAGCTGAATTTTAAAGGTGATGAGCACCCACCATTCCTTTTTGCATCAATAAGAAGTACAAACACAAACCAACGTGTCTGAGTTGAGATCCTCCATCTGAAATGACAGCAAAATTTTTGTATAATACAGAAACTAAGTGAGAAGGAGAAGCTGGGGGGAAAAAAAAGGATGAGGGAAACAAACCCAAATACCTCTATCAACAACTTCTGAATACAACTACTTTCATCAATTAAGAGTGAGGGAGTGTGTATTCAAATAAATTTAAAAATAATTCAGGGGCTGAATTCTATTACAGAATTGTGCAGAATGGGGGTATCTCTGGAAATGTAAGTGAAAGATATTGAGGGTCAATATCCCTCAGTGAAAAAGGGCTAAAAATCATCTGCAAGAATTGGCTAAGTGCTTTGGTCAGATAAAACTTTTTTTGGGATAATCATGTTATCTCTTGTGTTTGTGAATATTTAAAAACATTTAATTGTTGACTTGTCCTGAGAGGTATAATTTGCATAATTTGGTCAACACAGACTTCAGCTTTCAGCACTCCCCATATGCTTTCAACTGGAACAAAAACAAAACAAAACAAAACAAAAAAGACACTGGTGGTTTTCATAGATGAAGGCTTGGGATAAAATAGAAAGTTTTGAATCATTTTAGATATAATGATACAGACAGATTCCAGCTTGAATATCTGAAAATCCACAAGTAGAGATATGCAGAAAGATGAACTGTAACTTCATAAAGATATGCACAGTATACAGGAAAAAATATTAGCAAGATTTTTATGGTTAAAGATTTATTAAAATATGGTTATACTGTTTATGTCTTTTAAAAAGAGACAATTTTCATAGTAACATTGAACATAATTCATGAATGTCTGCCCAACTCACAATGAAGTGCTTAGATGATATGACCCTGAATTTCTAAAGGGGCAAGAGGCTTTTTCGGAAGTCCAAAGTCTTGAATTGTTCAATGATAATTTATTAGAGGCATGATGTATGCAGTAAGATATCTAACATAGAGGGAACCTCCTATGGAAATCTGAGTATATTCATAAGCTTCCAAGTGATTCCAGTAAAAAGTTTTTGTACAGAAAGTTCTAGGTCACTTCTTGGTTACTAGGTTAGCTGCTGCAGAAGAGTCACATAGGATTTCCCTAAGAAATCATATGTTCTCATATTGCAGCATCCTTGAACCGAATGCTTAGAAAACCTTGGGTAACCTTTCTTCCATAATATAGAGAGAGAAATCTTTCTTCAACATTTTTGGCCCCTGTATTATGTAGGTAGTAGCCAAATAGTGACTTATGTCAGCATGTTTCCTGCTATACTCTAAGCAGCAACTCTATCATTTTGTTTGTCCACACGGTACACATGGTACTTCTACCTTTCTAAACAAGGGTGGCATACATGCAGTAACATTACAATTTTGAATATTAATTTACAGGAAATTGCTCCAGATGCCATGAGCTATTTTCACATGTCTCTTGAGATAAACAGACCTGGGGCTAGAAGAGACTTTGAACTATTTTTTTTTGAAATCTGGCTCCCAGTATATGATTCTTTCTTAGATGCTTCTAAGTCAGACATTGCCTCACCCTGGAGCACTTGGCGCTCGTAACAGAATCTCTGAACTCTGAGTGCAGGAATTGCCTTAGGTCAGTGTTCCTGTTGCAGAAAACGCCTGAAGGCAGCCAATACAAAACAGAAATTGTACAGATTTGTCCACAATCCTACTAAAATGAGGTGAGGGGGCGAGAATGACTTTTTAATGGGCTAAGCTGGATACTTGCCAGGAAAAGGGGAGATCTGAATTCTGACTCCTGCTCTGAGGACTGTTTGTCCATTGAATCCAGCTACTGTTTCATGTAAATAGCCCTTTAAGCAGAACCAGAACCCAGGTTTCCATTAGCCTGTAAAAGTGCCGCAGTTATTGCATTAAAGAGTCAGGCTCCTGCTGTCCTTCTCCTGCTTTATGAGATCTGAAGTCTTTCTACACAATATTTGGATATCACAGAATGAGTGAATACCACACACATTGTCTGTCTCATGTGCACTGCTTAAAAAGTTACATGGCTAGTGTATACTCTTGCCTCAAGCCAAATGTATAGTTAACTCTTCATATTTCGATATATTCTCGAGAGAGATACAGTTATAAGTACCTACAGCATTGAAAATATAAGATTCTGAATGATCCCAGCAAAAGATGCTGAACTATAAGTTAGAATTCATGCTGTCTTCACTTGCTTATTTGCTGAGGGAAGTTTAAACAGAGTTGCCATTTACAAACTAATCCCTTGAGAATGGCATGTTCCTGACTCAAGCAAACTGGTGACTATTTGGGGAGAATTTCCACTAGTGTTTTAGCAGCAGATTTCTTTCTCATGCAGGTATTATTTTTCATCATTGTGATAATAAAAAACCATTGCATATTAAGCAAATGTCCTACCATTTCATGTTAAGCAAAACCTAAGCATTTATTTAGTTTCTTTTAGGAAGCTTGTGTGCTAGATTTGTTGTTTTCTTCATTTCAGGTAGAAAAATTTAGAAAATACATTATGGATATTATTAATTTATTACAAATTTCTTACCAGTCGGCAGACTGGTAGAAAACAATAAAAAGCTTTGTGATGACAACAGATTACTAATGAGAGAATATGTCTTTAGGAATAGATCTCTTCAGGATGACATATTAAGCCTAATTCAAATCCTGTTCATGGAAAGGCTCCTTTTGAGTTCTGTGAGCTTTGTATAAGCTGCTTGTCCTTTGGGGACAGAAATTTTTCTTTACTAGCATGGATTAATTTGTTTTTACAAATAGCCTGCAAAGCCAGCATTATTTGTTCTTAAGAGGCAAAAAAAGTTGCACAAAGAAATTTTAATGACTTATTTGATACAGGAGCCTAGGAAACAAGTCTATGACCTCACTAGTAGTCAGTAGTCTGGCTAAAACTAGGCACCAAATTTTTACAAAATGACTACCTTCTTCTCCATCATATTCTACCTTGAAATACATCTTGAAGAGGAGTGTTGAGCTATAGCAGCAGCTGCGCAGAAAAACATTCCTTCACAACCAGGACTTCACAGGTCGAGTCTCAATCAGACATCTTCTTTGACTGCAATCTTATGTACAAGTTTTTCAGTATTATATACCTTTGACATAGCCACAAAGCATTTCTTGGGATTATAGCATTAAGGAGTTAATTCTTTCACTAACATTTTTGTTCTTCAAGCATAAACTTTGTAAAAGCACAGCATTTTGTTTAAAGGATGTATTTAGGTCCTCTAAACCAACAGAAATTAAAGGTTTTGGAAATCATGTGAAGTTCACTGTATAGACTATGCACAAACTTTGTGGTTACTTTTGCCTTCCTAGTGACTCACTCCTCATTGTTTTTGTATTCTTAAAATATAGTTTTTGCCTCAAACTCAGTTCAGCCGTCCTCGGTTTCACTCAGTATGGTCATATTTGCTATAGTCTGTCTTCAAATCTGGAAAAATATTTCTAAAATAATTTCTCCTTTCTCTGTGCCCTCAACTCTTGCCAGAAGGCAATAATGCTATTTAAATTGTACATAGAATTTAGAAGAAAATTACTAGTTAAGAATATTTCTGTCAACAAATTCTTCAGAGGTTCCCATGCCCAAAGGCTGTGCTTTCTTCATGGTTCATGAAATCACACAGAATAATCAGAAAAAGAGTTTAGGAATCCCCAGCTGTTAGCAGTATCTGAGAGACAAGGAGAGCTTATGTACAGCTGCTTTATATACATCAGGAAGCACCATCAAACATGGGTATCTGAAACTTTAAATATGCTTTTCATAGAGAAAGGAAAAATACCTCCCAAAAATATTTGCCCTGATTTAAGGAATACAACCTTGTTGTATTAGAAAAATTACACCTTGACTGTTTCTCTGGTAGTTTAAAATGCTAGGAATATACCCCAAGGGTAATGCTTTAAATGTAAGGGTAGAGGCATTATTATCAAGCAGGCCTGCTGTGTATTTCAGGACCAGCAGAATGTGGATTTTTCAACTCTCTGACAATAAAGCACAGTCTCCAGAAAACAAGTGGGAAAGGTTTTTCTTTCACAGTGACTATTAAATACATCCTGAAATCCACAGTGTGCCTGTTTGATAATTCTGGGTAAATTACTTCCTTCCTTGTGCTGTTTCTGCAGCATATTTCAAGTGAGCAGTAAGCTATGTCTTAATTTTTGTTATTACTTTCAATATTGTGGCTAGACCAGCAATTTAGTGTGCATTAAGAGCACCTGCAAACCAACTTACGGTCACCTCAAAGGCACCAGCATCAGCAAGAGTTTTGCCTCTCTCCATCTTTTTAAATTTAGAGATTATGCTCAAACTTCTGTTGCAGCTTGGTTTGCTCACCATCCAGCAGACCATAATCGCAGAGAACTTGTCTGGGATTGTGCCTGTTACTGCATGTGGCTGCGACTGCACAGCACAAGACTCTGCTGGTGGTTCATTTCATTCCCGTGTCCTTCCTTCCTCCCACCCTCCCTGAGTTTAGATATCAGATATTCTGTGGCTCCTCTCAGTTTGCCCTGAACTCCTGTCAAGGCAAGTTTGTTTGCATTGCTGGTCATGCATATTAAGAATATTCTTTCAACTCATTGTTTTTTCTTTTGCTTCTCTTTGATTGAGCAGTGGTCACACAGCAGTGGAATGGCTTTCCATTCCACTTCTCTGGTTTGTCTTGTGTCGTTCTAACCACACGGTCAGACCATTAAAGCTACAGGAATTTCATTAGACTCATGTTCTTTATCGAGCTCTCACATTCCTTAATAAATCCCAAAGGAACATTTTATTTCTGAAGTTATTTCGATTTTTTTTTTCTTTCTCTATTTACTGAGTGTTGAAGTCTCACTTCTATACAAATACAAATATATTATAATGGTCTGGCATATTTTGAAGCATGGACTAGTTTTGAAATCTAACAGCTATTAGCTGCCAGAGCACCTGTCTAAATCCATGTTTTTTGGTTTTGTTTTGGTTTTTTTTTTTTTTTTGGTCAGATTACAACCAACAGCCGGCTTTATTTATCCCAGTTCTTTTTTCTCCCACTTCCTTAAAGTCTCAAATTATCTTTTGTACCATATATTCTTTCTCTTAGAGCCACCAAAATCATTAGTAACATCAAAAGACCAGTGGATACTGTCTAATTGCATTCCCTTTTATTATTTAATTATTTAGTCATTTTATAGTAATTGTGGCACGATTCCCTGAATGCCTTAAAGAAACATGAAGAAGCAAGTCTTTCTGCCTACTCCGCTCCTGTTTTCCAAAAACCACATTGCTATTCACCTGTTACCTCTTCTGTGTAAGTGATGAGTGTATAAAATGTTACAAACAACAATTTATAAACTATGTCAGGCAGGAACTTTTAAAGTATTTATTACACTCTATTTCAATACCTTTTTAAAATGCTGTGAGACAGTATTTTTAATCCAAGAAAATCAGTTTGTAGTCTTTGAGGAATCTTATCCAGCATCCCATAACATTCTTTCCATCATCTGTTTTTAGAACTTCAGTCCAAAAATTCTCAACATTTTATTCTTTTTATTCTAATCAGAATGGATTTTATAAACTTTCTTAGCCAGGCTGTTATGGAGATGTCATCCTATATTTGCTTCATTTCAGCTTGGAGGACTTCTGGCCTGTATGACGTTCCTTATTTCTTCAATAAGGATTACTTTGCAGCAAAGGAACCTAAAGAACAAATCATAGAAATGACCATTCACCAGAAACAACCTTTAAGATCATCAGGTCCTACTGTAAACTCATGCCTGCTAAACCATGTCCCTAAGTGCCTCAGCTACACGTTTCTTGAACACAGAGACAGTGACTCCACTCCACTCTACAACACACATGAGATTTGAGTCCTACATTCTCACACTCCTTCGAAAACTCCAGATCAAACACAACACTAAATGCAGCTTTCGGAGACTTTGAGTGGTCTCACAGAAGTTGTATTTCTATCCTCTTTTCTGTCAGGACTTATTATGCCAGAATAAGAAAGAGACATATTGTCTTTTAAAGTAGATGCCATTTTAAGATTTTTCTTAATAAAATCAATTGAAAATGTTTAAGCAAGAGACAGCATGCTGTCATCAATGCTGCGTCTAGAAGTCTATATGAATTCCTGTAAAGCAAAAAAAAAGTGTCCTTTTGACTGAAAACAACGTGAGCACTCTCTGCATATCTTTCTATCTGTGTCTCACCGTGCATATCTGCAGTGTACTTTAACTGTTAAAAGGAAACTATAGCTTGGATTTTTTTCTTCAGAATGCTTTATTACTAATTCTAATATTAGAGCATGACCTCATGGCCAAATTTTCCCGCTGTAGCTGGATCACAGCTACAAAGAAGTAGGAAGTAAAGCACTGCAAAAAAAATGAAGTCTTTTTAAAAGAACTGATTCAGCAAATTACATAAATTAGTTTTAATTCATGCAGATATTTCATTTCATTGTTGAATAGAGGTGTATTTTAGAATCGTTTTAAAACAAAACTCTAACATGAAATGCTTTGCTAAATCGTTATCTGAAAACTGATAACAGTTCAGCGGGATATAAAAGACTTTACAAAGCCATAGCATTTAGTAACCTGGGCCATATTATGCCCCAGAGTTGCACATGTGGAGTCTCAATTTGTTTTTTTTTTAAGCTTGAACTGGAGGGCATATTCAAGTATTTCCTTGGCTTTATCCTCAAACTTCTAAGCGTGCAGAGATTTGCAAGACTCCTGCAGGTAGGACAAGATAAAGAGAAATGAGATAAACAGGCCAGCATTAGCAAGAGAGGCAGCAATAGGGAGAGCAGCAAGTTACTGAAAAGCTTTTGCGTCATATGCCAACATCCTGAATTACGCAGAAAATATGTTCTGCATTACAAGAGCTCTTAGATTTTGAAGGAGAGAAACCAGTGAAACTAAAAGAAACTTTTGAAACTGGTAAATGCTTTGGAGACTTTCTCTTGTCATTTTAATAAGAACAATTCTAATTAATCTTACAAAAGAAAATTATTATACATTAATAACATCACAGGATATTTTATTGCAAATATTTTCTTTACAATTTAAGAGCCATTTCTGTAGGTCTATAACAGAGGATTAGTGGAGGAAAAAGAAGATCTTGTAGAAAGCAAGATACTGGTATAGGAACTATGAGGTAGATCTTGGCTCAGCTTTGCATACTTCTACAGCTGTAAGTCTTTGGGAATGCCAGTGAGTGTGAACACTATAACAACCTGCACTGACAAACTTTTAAGTTCTCCTTCACCAGATGGGTCTGAGTATAAGGGCACTTAATTGGATATATAAATTTTATTACTAATGGCTGTGCCTCAGTGCTCTTCCTCCTTCTTCCTAGTGAGAATTACAGTGTCCCTGCATTGTCACCATTTGCTGATCTTTCTTATTCACAGGGATTTTTTCTGTTCAGCAGATCCTGATCAAATCCTCAGGGTACTGTTGAATTCAAAATAATCCTAAGGAATTAACAACACTCAGTGCCCTATGTGGCAGAACCCTGGGAAGTCCTAGGATTTGGTGTAACAACAGCATTGCAGCTTACGTAATTAAAGTGAAATTGTTTTCTCACATACAAAAAAGAAAGACTTATTTGGCACTAAGATTATAAGCGTCTGGTTATATATTTTTTGGTCCACAAGTCTGAGGAAAGATTTTTTATGACAAGATTTTATTGTGTACCTGAAAATATTAGTTCTTTTTTTTCAGATTGGTTCAGAAAAGGACATTGCTTTCCCCTGCAATCCTTGCCTCCTTTAGTGCAGGAATTCTGTTAACAACTAATAATGAAAAATCATAGGAAGACTACATTTATTATATTTTTTATAACTTTATATAAGAGGAACTATTACTACATTTGTATTTTTTTATTTCTTTAATCTATTTTACTTAGTAGAGTTTACTGACGTATCTTCTTTACCTTTGAAAATCATCATTTCAGAATAGGATCAATACAAAATCAGGAAATTTGTTTATTCATTGTCTAGGTTATATAAATAAGAAAAAAGTCTTCTGTTTCCTTGGCATTTTTCACAAACACTAAATAGTGAAAACAAGAAAATACAAGATATAACTGAAGAGCCAGGTCTGCTATTTTTGAATACAATTTGCATTTAGCAAAATAAATAGGTAGATGCAGTTATAGTTCTTGCTTTGCCTTAAAATAGTGGTTTAGAGTTATATGTGTATGATCCAAATGCTTGTATTCACCTCAACAACCTTTACATGTTTTTAGTAAGCTCATAAAGAGCTCCTGACCGTGGAAAATATATTCATGCTTAATTACATTGAAGAAATATCTCAGATTAAATGAACCTACCTTATCAAACACCTTAGTAATCAAGTACTAAAAGTATATGCATGAAATTACAATTTTATGAGTCATCTTTATTTTGCTCTGTACAGAGAAACATTGTAAAGGAGACTATGTTTTAAAGTCATCTCTTAAAAGATAATGTAAACCAAAAATGTCATTTGAGAATCTCTAATTGCTTCAGAATAGAGGAATTATGTGCACTAGTGAATTGAACGTGAGCTACAGATAATATTTGTATGCTGTTTTGTTCAAAGAAAATATTTATTGAAAGGGATAGGATGGTGAAATTGATGAGGTTGGAATTACAGCCACAGATGGATAAAAGTTAAAAATAACTATTCATTCTGAGGGTTCATGTCTTCTAGAGGACTTCTCTGACATAACTAAGGAAAAATGGCTAAGAAGAAAAGGGAGCTCAGTCAGTCATGACAATATTGTTTTGTAAAAGCAGCAAACAGGATTAGGTATAATGAGATTATCAGCTAATTCTGTGAGGCAACACTCGCATAAACCACCAAAGGGGTGGGAGCTGGAATCTGCAATATTTGTTAATGGCAGCAACGTGTCAGTGACAAGAATAAAGATTTTTTTCTCCACAAAGTAGAATACTGTTCTGGTCATAGGACTGAACTAAAATTAAATATAACTCCTGTTAAAAAGAGACTTTCTGTCTACCATATGAAGGACATTGAAACTTTAATGTCTGACTTCATAAAGGAGATTTCCTTATTAAAATAGCCAGGAATATCTCTTAATCAATCCAAACATCTTTGCCAGCGGTGCACTGTGTTGAAGTAAGGCAGCAAGACAAAAAGGTTGTTTCTGCGTCACCCCTTTTTACAAATCAGTGTCTCAGTTATTCCCCTGAAAGTCTGCTGTTCTAGTTACACATGCAGCCAGCCTCAACCAACACAGTGAACCCCTGGTTTCTGTCTGATACCACAGAAAGCTCTACAACAGCACACCAGAACCCATCATGACAAAATCTCTTCTGTTATTGAGGGTCATCATTAGGTATATCAGGGTCAATCATGTAGTAACCTCCAGAGTGATAAACTGTCCCCCTCATCATTCTCTCAATAGCCTCATGTAACCCTTGGCTTTTCTCTTCCTGTGTTGTCATTGTTGGACCCAAACTTCGTCATGTTTCCTGTGCTATTTAAAGAGCTTCTTGGTCTGATACATTATTTTAAGCCCGCCACCATGCTCTTTAGAATACCAACAGGAAGCATTTACCCTACACAAATCTTACTAACTTGCAGTTCTCAATTTATCTCAGGCTTTCCCTCAGAGACTAGTTTTGCCATGTTTTATATAGAAACAAGGGTAAGTTTAAGAACAGAGAGTTCTAGATGATGTAACATTTCCTCCTTCTGCCCACTCTTCAAACACACTTTCCATATTGGAGAATCCTGTCACAACTCTCATATGTGTATCCCACTGTTGCAACAGATACAGATGTTTAAAAGCAAACAAAAAAATCAAACAAAAGAAAAACTCACACCATACAAAAACTATAACTTCTGAAAATGTTAGTTGACTGTGAAAGTGAAGTTATGCCAGGAGCATTTGGGTTCAATACTTTCACAATTATTTCCCCCATACACAAATCCACCTCTTAGAAGTCACCAAGATCTCCCTTTAACCATCTGTGACATTCCATTATATTTATGCTTGTACTTCTCAGCAAGAAGATTGCTATGTCCTTAGGCTGGGAACCAGAGACTACTTTGTCTGAATCATTTTCATAGGTGTTTTCTCCTCCTGAGTACATAGGATTGGGCTCCATAAAACTTTCAAGTGAAAGCTGACATTCTACTTTTTCTAATTAATAGACAGAATTATGGCTTATTTATATGGTGAATTTGCAAGGCATGAGCCATGAAGGGGCTTAAGGTAGCTGGCAATATCCATCAAGACTCCTCAGTGCTAAGCATGTCCTGCATCATAGCTCATCTTTTTTGAGAAAAGGGAGCAAGCTACAATTCCAGGGCTTCTCTTAAGCATGATGTAGTAGGAGAATCTATGGCACTTGTTTATGAAACACACTTTGTTAGGTGCATTCCGCATACAAAAGAAAATCTACTTATCTTAACTCTTATCCATCTTGTTATTAAATTTGTTTTCTCCTTTGCTTTTTCAACTTTCTGTTTATATGACCTTTAAAATAAAAAGTAAACAAAGGATCAGCTGAACCCAAACCAGGTTGCTGGCAGCCCTGGCCCAGCACTGGAAAGAAGCCAATGTAGTCTGAATCAGAGCGCACACAAATATCAGTAACAATGCAACAATTTCCCCTAGCTATTCCTCCGTCCTTAGAGATGTGTGCCTCCTTTTGACCCACTGGCTCATACACTACAATATTGGGGGAAAACAATGTATGGTAACTCCTGAAAAACTGGCAGCGATAGTGACCTCTCAGGGTGAGCTGGATGTGATGTTTTCCCTACCCGCATCCTCTTACATGCATGAGGATAGCTTCCTTTTCTTGAGCTTTCACGGACACAAAGTACGTAGCCACTCTCCAAGTCTATAGGTATTGGACTCGAAATGTAGGTCGTAACAGCGTTTGTACAGACAACAATTTTTATTTGCAATAGTGGCAAAGAGTGCCCTATGGACTCAATGAAATCCTACTTTCCATCACAAACATGCAAGAAAAAGTATGGTTTTTATCCATACTTTCATCCATACTGGAGCTGTTGGACA
>JAWLRI010000673.1:2943546-2983179 GCA_034781795.1 Crypturellus tataupa
TGTTCTGGCAGTTCTTTACATGTGAGTTAAAACTTAGCTACCCATCTCCTCACCTTCCTGTCTCTGCAGATTCTATATCTGGAAAGAACAATTGCCTGTTGACTCCTTCAGTCTGTCACTCATTTCTTATCTGGAGAATTTTCTAACCAACCAGCAGAATGCTTTTCCCACAGCCATGGCTTTTATTTCCGTACTCAGCTAGTCTGATGATAACACTTCGAGCATGCCCTTCTTATTAAGAACTGCTAATCATGCCGTGTCTATGTTTAGTATCCCAAAGTTAGGACAAGGGTTTTATCTATCTGTGTATAACTCAGTGTGTGAGGAGTACAACATTAACGAGAAATTATTTCAGCACTGCATAGATAGATAGAGACAGACTGTTTGGTAACACTAGACATTGTACCTGCAGTAAAAAATGTAGATCAAATATTCCTTCCTTCCTTGCATTTTTATGAAATAAGGGAGAAGGGAGTAAAGTAAAGCCTTTTCTGTATGTGCTGTTGTTGAGAAGACCATTACTGTTTAATATCCTAAGAGTGGAAATCTAAAAAGGATGTAGCAATTGACTTCAAATTGGAACCACAAAGATGAAGCTTAAATTCTTAATCTCTGCTACAATTTATTGTAGCATGACTTGCTTACAGAAACTGTGGAATCTTCACCTTCGGAGGCTTTTAAGAACAGGTTAAGAGAATATTTTTTAGGAATGGCAAATGTCCTAGCACCCTGCTCTAGGGAAAGCAAAGGGACTCAACAACCTCCCGAGGTCTTTTTTAGAACTTCACTAGAGATGATTCACGGAAAACCTATCTAACTAATGGTGATTTAAAAGTGATTGACCTACCTAGTCTGTCAAAGAGATTAAGTACTTTACTGGATCATTGTCTTTTAGTATATACAACAAAGAGAAGAGTTCTTATTTATGTAGCAATTTAATCTACCAAGGATCCCTGAAAGTGCTGACAATGGGAAACTATACTAAGAAAAATTACAAATAAAATGTGAATCATTAAAGAATTGATGATATCTCTCAGTACTAGCATTTGAGGAGTGGTATACTTTAGCATTATTGCTGTATGAAAAATCTGTCCTCAACTAAATATCTAGGATTCCCCTATAGTTACCAAGGAGAGAGAGGTGGCTCTAGGAGGTGACTGCCCATGTCTAGACACACCAGCTTATTGGATTGCCTGCTTCTCTGTGCTTACTAGAGAGTCATCAAAGATTAGCAGGAGCTGAATTCTGTCAAATTAATTTCATCTCTTAAGTTTTAAACTGATATCAGATTTGTTTTCTAAAAAACAAGTTATAGTTCAGCTGCAAGGAAGAGGGTCTATCATCCTTTTCTACTGTATGAAGCAAAGTCCTCTAATTTTTGAAATTTCTATCAGTCAGTCTTTTGCAATGCTTCAGATTAAATAATTATTATGTTCTCATCCAGACATAATTTTTTTTATTCAAAAACAAGATGCAGAAGCTCTCATAGAAATTTTACAAACAGGACCTAATCAGAAGACATTAAAGATCAGATGCTCACGCATGTCTATACTGACAGAAAAAATTCTGCATAATCCTAGTATTTATATGTGAAAATAGGCACTAACATACACAAAAGATGGACTGTAAAATCAAATGAGTTGATTTAGATATTACATTCTTTGAAAGACTCAGTATTCATATTACCTTCTTGTTCAGGTAGATAAAAGAGCCAAATGAAGACAAACAATACTATAATTTACGGGAAGAACAAGGTGGCTAAAAGTGTCTGACAGGCTAAATTTAAAGAATAAGAACATTATTATTAAAAAAATGAAAATCAAATGACCTCCTGAGGACGTAAGTGTCTTTTTCCATGCCTTCTACATCCAAATTTGGACACTGAAAATTGAATTGTGGATGTATATGCCAATCTTGTGCATAAGTTTCTTCATAGCCATATGTCTTTTGTCATTAATGCTTGATCTCCATGCATGTCATTTGTCTATATTCACTTATGAAGATGGATGATTATTGTGCTGTTCAGCTTACCATGTATAGGGACCACTACTGAAATAATAGCAGCCCTCAGCTCTCTTTTTGAGCTAGTCTATTTTTGTTCCAATATTCCTAACCTCCTGGATTCTTCTGTAAACTCTTCTCATAGTTCAGAATAGTTGGCATTTCCTGCCCATAATCTGAATTCCAGTCTATTACAGTAGATAAAATAAACGGTCACCTTATTTTTTGTAAATAACAATTCAGATAAGAAGAGCTGTCATAATGGTTCTGATTTACGTTTTAACTCTCATGTTTGTTACTTTTGTTTCTTCAGTTTTGCTTGTTTCTTTGTGTGTGTGCAGAAGTATGCTTGGAAACAAATGCTTTTAAAATTCATTTGGTCTGTGTTTTATGGCCTACAAGAGTGGCACTGTAAAGAGAATGAGAAGATCTAAAACGATCTGAATCCCAAATAGAAAGTAGCTGAGAAGAGTTACTTCTCATAGTAGAGAGAGAAGAGTCTTCTCTGTGAGAAGAAACTCCAGCATCTTTGCCTTCATCTTTCGATATTAATGACTTATGCAAAATCATAAATGTAGTCAGTGGTCTAAGCTCTCCTCTCTCATCAGAGCTCACAGTCCTCTCCCACAAATGTCATGTACCACTAATGACTTATCAGATGAAATCTGATGAATCTGAAAAGATGATTACCTCCAGGAAGTATCTTACAGGTGTTTAGCTGGAGTTAGCAGTGTCAGCATAACTGGCCAGAATATGCCTATGTAAAACTGTATTTGCTGCTTTTGAAAAAGGGCTCAATACACAGATCGTGACTTTTTGTAGAATCAGAATAAGAAGGAATCTATATTTATGAGGCCCTGTGTTTCATCCTGCCAGAACCTGATGTGCTGTAGTAATATTTATAACTCACTTGAGATTGACTGCTACCTGAGAGAATATGCCAGTGATGCAGAAGTGCAAGTATTTGTAAAAACCCGATTGCCATATGGCACATTCTGCCCAACGACTCCAAAGTAACCAAGTCACTTTGCTCTGTGATGCTACCATGCACAGCTTTCCCGAGCCTGGAGGACCAGATGTATGGCTGGAAGTGCTGCTCAGTGAAGACTTTTGGCAAATATCCGGAGGGGAGGATGTAAACGAATGTTTCCCGGTCAGGTAGCCTCAGTGCCAAGCCAGAACTCGGTCCTTCATTCACACTACGAGCAAAAGTGTGTTCAGAAAACATTTTCCTTGTTGCACTCATTGAGGTCAGAATAGGGCAGACCTGCAGAATGAGCTGTCTGTGAGGACTGCCAGGCCTCCTTCACAACCTGTCTGTACATCTGAACAGTGAATAAGCAAGGCCCATACGTTAGGGGATACCAGGATGCCAAAAAGAAGTTCACATGGGCACAGTGCAGGAGCAGGACAGATTTCATGTGGAGAGTGCCTTTATTTCTCTTCCTAGCGAGGTGCATCTCTCACTGGGATGTAGACTGCTTCATTTGCAGCCACTAGTGTTTTCTAAGATTTGCTTTTGTGAGCAAGTTTCTGTTGCTTTGGAAGAAACCAGTGAAAAAGACAGGTATATTAACTTATCTCACCATTCCATTTGACTTCATTTTCCATGGGAGACCTGCTTTATTCAAATAATCATAGATGAAAATAAAGCACTCTTGCTGGTACTATTTTTCCGTAAATTGTGGTCCCTCAGAGAACTGTACCACAGACAAAATCAAGCTCGCAAAGAGCAGAGACAGCAGTCAGGAATGATTGCACCATACAAAAATGTCAGTGGCATAACATGACTTAACTGCGATTCCACAAATTATAGATGAATGCAGAGGCAAAAAGAAATCAAAAGCAGAAAATACACTGGACCCTTTATATTAAAATCCCCCAAATTTTACCAAATTCCTCGGAACAAATCCAGATGTTTACAGAAACTAGCTGTTGCCTTTGTACTTTGTCCCTTGAGAAACTGGCTTAGAGGAGAAAAGCTGACTGGAGAATTTGAGATTAAACATGTCCTCATCCCTAAAGTTCAGATAGGTCATATTTACTGAGACACAGAGAGCAAATTCCTATCCCCATATGTGCTGATGGAAACAGGTTGGAAGCCGAGTAATGAGGGACAGAAAGTTTCCAAGAGTGCCCAGAACAGAGAGGTTCAAAGGACAGAATAACAAGACCTCTAACACTCTCTACGCCTACTGAACAGAACTGTGTGTACAGGCCTGGAAGAGGAGGAGGAGGGATGGAGAGGCTTGTGCTCAGAATTGCACTAAGCACATCTTCTTAGCAGAGAACTATCAGAAAGGATTCAATCTGAGACCCTTCCTGAGTGTTTGGGACAGTACCAGGAATATAGTGTGTCATGTTCAAGGCCTAGGGAGAGCTGGAGAAGGGCTCTGCTTTTGCTCTGAAATGAGTTTATGCAAGACATGGCATGACATAGAAGAAATTTGGTCTTGAATTCGTGGAAAGAACCAGCAGACACAATTTTCCTGTTCTGCTGTATGCTGAACACTAGTGTCTGTTCTGAGAAAAATCCTGGAGCCTTTGTTTTTCATGTTCATGTGAAAAGAACTAGACCATTATATTTGACATATAAAATAACCAAACCCAGCAAACAGCCCAGCTGAAACACTACAGAAACAGTTTCAGCTTCTCACTTTGTCTCAGCTCCCCTGATAGAGGTAGTTTGTGCTATCATCTCGCACAGAAATCAAGAACCAGTGGGCAACCTCGCATCCTGCGGCCGAGGGGGTCCAGATGGGAGCCTGCACTGGATGTCAGGCAGGGCAGGCAAATGCACTCTCGGGCTCTCCCTTATTCCAGATTAGGACTGTATTCACAAAGCAGGAAAAGCACAACCTCCAGAATATGTACATTAGCTGCTATCAGACCCTTACAACTCTTGCTCTGAGGGCAGCCAACTCTAACAGGTACTACAACTGCAAATCCCTCTGCCTATGGTCCCTCTCATGCTAGCACTAACATACGTAGATGCATTTCCTCCTTCAGTTTCTCCACGTCATAGTGAAGCACAAAGCACAAAGTCATGTTCCAGACAGCAAACTCTGAAAGTAGAAAGACCTTAGGTTTACAGATGAAGAGCCACTCCTGGACAACTTTCATCACTAGGAGATGTTTGCACTTCTTTTCCAGTTCTAATTTTGAAACGAAGCAATTCTGAAATTGTTAAATTTCCCAGAAAATGGAAAACTTGTTCCCACTCAGTAGCAGGGTACATAGACTGGCTTGTAAAATATTTTGCCGTCCCTCATAGACTGTGTAAAAAGCACAAACACAGTCTGTCCCATAACATCAGGCTGGTAAACAGACATAATCTGAAAAAGTATTATGATTATGCAGCTGGATGCAACTGGGCCATAGTTTAATGAGAAAGCTATTAACACTGTAAGATTAATGAATATCTCTTTATCCTGCCTTGCTGCTTTTACATTTCAGTATGTTTTGTCAACTGAGTCTTTCTTCTCCTAAACAATGGGATCAAAAATAAAAATTCAGGTGTAGCCTTGCCTGAAGCTAAAGAAAACTATTAAATGTCCCCTAGTCACAGCTCGTTAGGAACTGCATGAACCATCAAGATCCAAAAGGCTCGGCCAGCTCAGCAAGCCCTGCAAGCAAGGGCGATGCTGCCAGCCAGGAGACATGCAGTGGTCTATCATGTTGCTTGGACAACCCTTGCAACTCTTCCATCTTCGTCTTTGGCTTCTGCATGTTTTCAAAACTGTCATTAAAACTGCACAATGCCACAAATACTCATGTAGTGATGTACTGAACTTGTCTTGGTCAGCAAGTTCTGCCCTTTTCCCGTTCAGAGTTGATTGCAATTGTGCCTTCTGGCAGCAGGAGGGTGCGTGAGAGATAAATGACCTAATTCTCACTTATACCAAAGTGGCTCTGCTGATACAGCCTCCAATGTGATGATAAAGCTACTTAACAGAGGTACAACGTTGCCCTCTTCTCTGCAGAACCAAGCCTTAGCGCTGCATTCACTCTATGGCCAGTCTAAACGTGGAAGCTTTACTGGCATAGACCTGCTGGTAAGAGTGTGGGGAAAACCATTGCGCACCTCACTGACAGCTTGGCTGGCAGACACCCTGGAGGAGTCCCGAGCTAGACAAAACAAGTTTCTGCAGGATAACTATAACTCTCTGTGTATTTTTAACCCACATGAAAAGTGGGGTAGTTTGAATCAGCTTAGCTCCTTTTCACCGAGACTCAAAGCCAATAGCTGTACCAACCTAAAACTCAGTAAACTATTGAATTCCAGGAATTCGTAACAACCATACCACCAAAACATCTCTTTGGCCAGTGTACGTTTCCCCAAAGAAGGAAGTGTACCGCTATAATTACTATTTAAAAAAGTCTGGAGGGCCTGGGTTGAACCTCTTCAACTATAACAGGAAGGTTAAAATGATTCACGTGGTTTGAGTAATTTGGGACCATGTTACTCCCTGAGTAAAGGTGACTACAGTAACACATGTTTTAGGACAACACATCAAAGCATTTGTTAAGCAGATAATGTAGATAAATTAAATGATGGGGATTCATTAGGTGGCAGCAATAACACTGCCGTAGGAGGGAATAAAATTGCTGGCCCAGCAATTTCTATACTCAAACAAAGAGGGGATTCCAAAGGGAGGCAAATCTGGACATCCTATTTGTGACTCAGAAGCTAGAAGGCTCCAAAAGTCTCCCTGCTGCCTCAGGTACAATACTCCACGATGTATATTTTTCCTCTCATTGTTTAACAGAACTAAAATTAGCACTGAGAGTGACTGCGGAAGTAAGGAAACTTGGCTGAACATGGCTCTGTTTTTCACAATTCATGAGTTCCGTTCTCAGTGACATGAAATCTGAAAATGTTGCCTTTACTTCAGACTTGGATCATCAAATTAGACACCCTAACTTCCATAGCATCTCCTGGGACAAAAGAGGGATAACCTTTCTAGACCAAAAGCTAAGGAAATAGAATGTAATAAGATGTACAATGCGAAAAAAAAACATTAACTTTATGAAGTCATTTAGTATTTCACAGATTTTTTTTTCTTTCTTTCCTTTTTTTTGTCTTTTGTTTTTGTTTAACAGGAAAGTAAATTACTGAAGATTTCAGACTATCAGTATGAGGTTACACCTTCCCTCCTGGTCTCCTTTCACCTTCCTGCTGCTCGCCTGCTTCCACAACACTCCTCACACACACTGCTTCTCTTCTTCCCCTCTCCTTTAACTACCGTAACAGTCCCGTCCAACATATCTCCTTTCTCCTTGGCAGCACTCACCACTGCTACCACAATATTTTTAGATGGCTATCAGGGCCAAAAATGCACCAATGGTCCTTCATTGCCTTGATTGTGATCTTATTGACTACCTACCAAATGTTCTCCCCTTCCACTTATGTGCACTTTACTTTCTCATTAAATATAAAAATAGTTTCAACCTCAGATCTTTTCTTTTTTCCCCTATCCTGGTATCATCCCCTACAAGGATAGATCCTTCTTCTTCCACTCACTATCAATCCTGGGAGACCTCAGAGCAAGAAGAACCCTATTTTTACCACAGATGCCCACAGCTGAAATGGCCTGGCCATTCTGGGACTAAAGTTAAGACTCCAGAGCCTTAGAAGACTCCAGAGCTTGGCATACAGTTGCTCTCCTCTATCCTACAGAATAACAGCTGTGTTACCCTGCTTCCCTTCTTCTCCTTCCTAGCTGGTTACCATCTTTTTCCCAGCAGATCTCAAAAAATCTGCAGGGACTTGCTTTTTTCTTATGCACATCAGGATGATAAAACAATGGGCCTGCTTCTTTTCTGCCGTCTTTGGCTTTAAATGCAGCAGAAAACTATAAGAGAGCACGGGCAAAGACGTGTGCAGTTAACAACAGATGAGAAACAGATATGAGCGAGCAGCAATCACAGTTATTCAGAGGACAGTAATCTTGCCTTTCTGGTCTTTGTAACTGCAATGCACATACATTGTGTGACCTGTGCTGGTTTTCAGCATAGTTACAGTAGAATATAATTATCTGGGTAAGAACAAATTAAACAAACATGCAATTTAAAGTGTCTTTTTATCAAACATTTTCACTTTTGCAATTTGCCAGGTTTACAGCTTTCAAAATGATTTATTTATTGTTCCCCAAAATCTGGGGGGGTAGAGGAAGAGTGGGTATTATTATGAAAAGGCTCAACATTTCTAGCAAAGAGAGGGAGATATCCTTACATTGATAGTGTTAATATTCTGTTGAAGTACTTCCTTTTCTGCAGATTTTATAGAAGAAAAGAATATTCTCCTCCTCAGACAACTCCTTTCTGATCCCCACAATTAAAACTAATGGATTTTTAATGCTATCTGATCAAGACAGACATAAAAACCACACCTGAACATGGTCTCTAAGTAATATGTTGTAAGTCATTCTTGGACCACTATATTTATATGGTTAAAGGATGGCTTACAATATATTACTGGATTCCTGGAAACTCATCTTTAATTTCCAAGAAGTGTCAGACGTAGGAATTAAACACCAATTTACAGAAACTGTAGGTTAAAAGGCCAAGAAGTTTCTTGTCAGGGCCAGTACGTTTGGATTGGGAAAAGGAAGGGAAGAAATAAATAACTGCACAACAAATCACAAGATGTCAGACAAGTTTTCAGAGCAAATCCAAGCCTGTGCCATAACTTAGACTGTGCATGCAAGTCAGTGGGAGCAGAGAACGTCTTGTGCAGTATTTAGACCCCCCACAACCCACAGCTCCCAAAGGCAAGCTTTGCTGGGGAAGAGAGATGTATTAGAAAGGACACAAAGGTTGAAACTGTGTTGACACTGATTTCTGTCAAACTGTTTCTATCAGAGAGAAGAAAAACATGCAAAACAAAAGCCCAGGTGGTGAATGCAAAGTCAACACTGTGGGTTAACTGGCTGGAAGAGGAGGACATTTTGTGAAGTCCCAATAAACAAAAATCTGCACTCGCTTGCTCTTCTCACCAAACACAACAGTCAAGTGCTTTTGTGTTCTCATTTGCCAGCAGGGTAACAACCAGGATGTTGTGTCTCAGAGGGGAGTCTGGAAATATATATACATAATTTTCTTTATATGTAGCTGATAGCTTTCCTGCAAATTACGAGAAATGTGGTGCACTCCTTCAAAAGGGAAATGGGCTTCTTGTCAGCAGAGACACTAGAACTCCCATTAATCTCCCTTTCTTGCCACTAAAAAGCAGAGTTCAAACATCTTGCAGCCTCTACTGATAGCTAATCACTTGGCTCTCCGAGAGCTAAGAATAAAAAAAAATACAATTCTTACTGGAAAATCAATGTGGCCCTTCCTCTTAAATGTAGATTCTGTTCATAGTGTGTATTGAAAATAAAGATCTGTAATATATTTTGACAGTAGTCCAGAAAGTATAAAACTCAGTATAGGGGTCTATAGCATCTACTGTTCGGTAGGTAGATGATTCTGTTTTTTTCTGTATTGTATATTGTAATATAAAAGTCTCCACGGCTGTGTTGTGTGCCTATCCACTTGCTGACCATAAGTCATTTCACTACGGAAACTGACTTGACAGATGAAGAGCTTCCAGCCTCACTGCTAAAACTGTTTCTGAATATTTACTCCTTAACTTTCCTTAAAATAAGAGGCTGATAGGAACACTAAGGAAAACAAACTCTACCCGTTATTATTTGTAATTGGTAGATATTTTTAGTATAGCACAACACTATAAAAAGACAGTAATTATTTAAAAAGCAGTCAAATGATACTGCCAGTGATACATGAGAACAGGGCTCTCCGGAAATGCTGACAGTGACTTCCATAAAAGCAGGCTATCAAATGTTCTTTGGAAGTGAGTATCAAAGATGTGGGAAGACACGCTTACCAGTGCAAAATCATCACAACCAGGAAAAGGCTGACATTTTTATTAATTATTCTTTAAAGCTGACAGCCAGCTCATACCAGGAACATTTTCTGATGGGATGATCTGTTACTTATTTTTAATCTGTACCATGGCCCACAAGGTAAATATTGATTTATAACTTTGATTTAAGATTTTGCTGGCGCTTCACACAGGGAGAGGTATGATTGCCATCAGTGGAACAGTGTTCCTGAAAGAGGACAGGTCACAAAAAGTCTCTAGGGCCACACTCAAATCATCAGATCCACTCATGTGTGTATGTGGTAGTTCTTCATTCCCACCCAGGTCTTTCTGCTGAACATCAGTAATCTTTCAAGCATGGTTTCAAACATGCTTTCAAGCATCTATGTGTCTTACACATATTTACCATACTGCCTTCCTCTCGGGTATCTAATCTAAACCTTGGATTAAAGGAATTCACAAGTTTAGAAGGAAACCAAATCATAACATTTCCATATAAGGGTTTAATGCTCAGGCCCCACACAACCTCCCCATGTTCAGCAGGTCACTTTTTCTATATGATGTCCTGTGGATCCACAGAGCTACGGGCCTCAGGGTCTTTCAGAAGCAGCCGTGTTTCCATGTGCTGCACACCAGAATCCAGTTTGAGAGACAGTGATAACTACTTCAAGCCCCCTGACTGTCATCCATGTACCCTGAGATGTTGGCTTATTTCGCAGCACACCCTGGAAATCCCAGCCCCAGCACATGCTGCCAGAGCAGAGCTGCCACTCGGTGCAGCTCTGGGGCTGTGCCAGCTAGCCCGGGCACCAGAAGTCACGCCAGGGGTCACAGAATAACCCCGACTCTGGAATGTATTTCATAAGCACCAGGAAAACAAAACTGTTTTCCTTTATTTTTAGGCTGCTATGGTAGCTTGTGTATGTTCTCACTAGCGTAGAACATGCACCGAACGCCCTGTTGCATAGCATTATTACTGGGATTATATAAAAAAGATTGCATAAATTCTTCACCTGTACCCATGACCTCACCCTTGCTTTAAAATTATTTTTTAACATTTCTTCCTTTTGGCCAGACTTGCCCAAAATCAAAGTCATGCTAGTACAAGTTTGGTTTTGATAATCTGCCCTATTATTGGACATCTCTTTATGCAGTGAGCTGGATGGACAGCTCATTCCAGTATATAGTGTATATTTTAAATGCACTTTTCATTTCATTTATCTATGCAAAACTCATATTTTCATTTATATGTTGAATCAGGCATTTCTTCTTTCCCTCCAAATAATGTCATCCATGCACCTCAATAAATTACTTTTTATAATAGCATTTCTTTTCTCATTAAGATAAATGATTTTCACATTAAAAACGAGGAAAAAAAATCAGAAATAATGGTCCTTTTATTATATGAAAACATTAGGGTGTCTCCAAGGTACTACAAATAAAATAATTTATGGTAAATGGGATTATTATTTCTGGGAAAAGAACCACTTAATGCCCGTTTTCTGTGGGAAAAAACAAATCAGAACAATCCAATAGGGGTGCTCAGAAACATATACAACAAATACTTAAAAGCTTCAAGGATTCAAATAAGTGAAAAATACATGCTGAAACAGCAATTTGGAGCAGGATGTGTCTGTTCATCCTTATTTAAGGGAGAGAGTCTAAGTGTTCTGAAAAATGAAGATGGCAATGGGCTTCCGAAAGTGAAGATGGAAAAGCCTATTTCATCACTATATCCTTCCAGTTTTATGCCCCGTTACCTAGAGGAGTTATAAGAGCATAAATATGGAGAAATGCAGTACTGAGTCAAGATTATGTAGATGGAGCTGAAATAGAAATCATTCAGCACTTGAAAGGATGCGAATTACTCTCTAGAAATTCCAAAACTGACCTGTGTATTAGCCCTGCACAAATCAATCACGTCATGGCAAATTTGGCTCACCATGTTGCTGTAGCAATCAGCTAGTAATGGTTCCCTTTCCAAAGATGGACCACTACAAAATTGGTAACTCAGCTATAGAGCCACATAACTGAACAGACTTGGAAGTATGACTAATTTGTACATCATACATTTGAGAGACAGACAGATATCAAGAAGGTTATTAGAAGGTGATTTTTACTTACCACCCTTGTGACTTTCAAAGTATGAGAGTCTCCCACTCTTGCTCCACAGAAGTCTTGCCAAATAATAAAGGTGGTGCTATCTGGAACTTGACAGAAGAATAATGCAAGAGATTCAGCCCTTTGGGTAAGGATGAGTCCTTATCCATTTTGTGCAGTTTGAACTCAGGCTCATTTCACACTTGTGCTCCAATATGCTTCTGTTCTGGCTCTCCTGGGTGCTTCATGAGGCACCCACAGGATTATGAGTGCTTCCAGAGGTGTACATGGACAATCTCAAGTCTATGGCATGCAGGACTATTTACTACAATAAGCTGCAGATCTAGAAAGCAAGATTAATCTAGTAAGATCTTCATACATCCAAAATTCATGCTTCCTCACAACTGCTCCTCTGCCTTACCTACTAAAGAAATGAAAATATCTACTAAAGTAAGGAAACCTATTTTTGCTTTTGACATTGCACATGCTTGCTAGTGCTAAGCAACCCAATCAAAGTACACGCATATGGAAAAGGAGAGGCCTAAATGGATTCTACTGGATCTCTTCCATTAAAAGAATTTATATGGTATGAATAGCTACTGTTAGCATTAGCATGTAAGTAACTCTTACCATAACTATTTGCACTTTGTAGAAATTTTTATTTGCCATTTGCAATACAGTCATGAACTAATTAATCCTCATGAGAGCTCCAACTCGAAGTCAGCAAAGCTTAGAGAGAGAGGAAATCAAGCTAAAATGAAGTACAGACATTTGTCAACTTAATAAATGGCCCTTGTGATCTCAGTGACTTGCTGGAAAGCTTCTTAGGTGTCTAATGGCTAAGTACCTTGTTTCCAGTTCTGTCAGTAGTTCCACCTCCCGCTTCTCCTGACTGAAGTCCATAGGTAGATCCTGGACCTGGTCTAGAGATGTTGATCGAACTTGTGTCCTGCTCTGCCGAGTCTGTTCAGACCTGATGGGACATGGATTGTTCTCTTTGCAAAGTGGGTCTGCTCTAACTACATATTTCTGTTCAGTATATTAGGTCAAAGACTAATCTCAGCACCTACAGAGTAAAAACAAATTTTCTAAAGTTCTTCTGTATATAAAGGTATCTAAATTATCTAAACACATAATCTCATATAAATAAATAAAAAAACAAATAAATAAATAAATATATTTTTTGAAGACCTGTGATATGACTCTCTGCATGGTCTTTTCAGGTGAATAGATCTGATAAAAGCTTTGGGAACTTGCAGGCCATTAATATATAATGAGAAATTGCTCTCTGTTGATTACACAGCTGAGAAGAAAATCAAGATAGTAGCAGAAAGGAGAAAAAAAAACACTTAAAGAAAAAACAAGATGTAAAATGCAATCAAAAAGGCTGAAGACAGTAGGCAAATTAATGGAAACTGCCACAAATGAACAAAGTCAAAATCCAGTTTGGGAGATGGAGATGGTAATGCAAATCAATACAATACACCAGCTCTATCTGCCCTATCCATCAAAACACACAGAATAATTCTATTCAAATTCAACTGAGGAGAAAAAAACACATGTATAGAACATGTAGATTGTAAAAAACGTAAATTGTACTGCAATTCTTAAAGACAAAAGAAGAGTAAACATATAATTCTCAGGGAGAAAAGCATTATGAGTTCAAACACCATTAGAAGTACATTTTCAGCTGAGGGCATGTGGGAATTCAGCTGCAGAACTTTCATTAAGTTTAATTGGTATCATGGTATGAAGTCCCTGTGCATCAAGTTGCTAATGTACTCCATCAAGAACAGATTTATGTTCCTGAAGGAGCATTGAGGAAGGAAGGAAAAAAGAAAAGATACTATAATATGGGCTCAAACCTCTAAAATAATTTTGTTTGGAGCATATATTGTATAATTGACAGTCAGCTTGGACCTGCATGCTATCAAGTACCATCTGAAACAAAGACAAATAATCTATATGGTGTTAAGCATTCTATACCAGGAAATGAGTCAGGAAACATATGTTTCTATTTTTTCCCCTTGTTTTGTACTCATTTCTTGTAATGTTTACGTATTTTATTAATGATCATTTTATGAATATTCATGTGGAATAAGAGGTCATCTGAACGATTTTTAAAACATGCCCCAGTTTGTCTAGCTAAGTTCAATACTTTGACATCAGATTTGTGACCACTTAGAGGGCAAGTGCTTTTCTGGTACCAGAGGATTCCAAAGGGAGAAAAAAAAAACCCAAATTAGTATTACCATTCTATTCTCCACAAAAAAAAAAAAAAAAAAAAAAAAAAAAAGTGAAATGTCACAAAGCACTCTGGTACAGTGGCAGATCTGGAGAAAGAGGCATTGTGATTTTTCGGGTGTATATATTTAGTACTATTACTATTTTTTTATTTTCCTTAAGTATCTGTTTTTGTCCTGGCTGTCATCTATCCTTCCCAGGAATTAAGGGGCCACTGAGAAGACAGATGAACAAAAAAATGTGAGTATTTGTTATATACATGTCCAATATGCAATTGTTTCAGCAAATGTTTCTTCCACTATTGAATGTTTTTATGTGTCTTGTGTGTTCTCTTTCTGTTCTGAAAATTTATTCTAAAGAGTTTACAGATCTATTTTATCAGATCAGCCACGAAGCAAAATATGTGAATTCAATGATAAAAGAAGATACTGTTACAAAGATTTATGGCTACTGAAAGATAGCACTTCCATTTCAGGAAAAAAAAAGATGCATTCAGACACCTGAAAACAAGAAACTGAATCATTTTAATCCTAAATAGCCAGTGCTAGATAGTCTGGAAGAGCCCTAGTTAAATTCAGTGCATCAGATTGAGATATTTCAGAAAATGATGAGGCAGTTTAGTACAATGGAGGATTATGACAGGAGGTGATCTGGAAGATCAGTACCTTTTGGAGGAGGCATTTATGAGTCTCTTCATGGTCTCTGTATCTGTGACTAAAGAGTCACTTATCTCCCTTGACCATCATCTTTACAAAGCCGCACTACAGAGCAGTTTGTGTGGCAAGGGCCCTGTTCTTGAGCACCATGCTCAGGTTAATCTTCAGCTTAAGTACAGCTAAAAGGAAGCAGGTGTAGAAGGGGCAGAAGTGACAGCGCTATTTTCTACTGTTTTGTAGCAGAAATAGACTACTATTTTTTAGAAAATCTTTCTGGGGAACAAGGCAAATATCCTATTCATATGGCTGAAAGTTCAAGTCAGTGTTTCATGGGAGTATAAGAGCCTGGTCAAATACAGGCAATACAAGCTTGAGGATGCCAAGGTGAAGGCTTCAATAGCATGACTGTTGCCTAACTTTAACATTTTTTCAGATGGAAGAATGTAAACTAGGAATAAACCTGTTTTAAAGTAGAGAAACTCATAGTGAGACAGAATAGATATTAAGATGTTTCATAAGCAAATCTCCTCCTTATCACTATGTCTTTGCATAAGGACTGTTTCTTCAGGCTTGCTCTTACTGCAGCAGCAGAGCGACCTTCTGACATGCAACTCCTTCTGCACAATTCCTCAGGTTCATACAAGAAGTTCTTTCCACTAAATCTGCGATTTGGCTGGGTTGTGCTTCCTGTTCTTTTCATCATTCTGTCTGTCTCTCTGGATGTGTTCGTACTGCTAAACAGGGACTGTTCCCATACCCTGGGCCAAGTTACAGAGTATTCACACTATACAGTGCTGGTTCTTGGTCTCTTCTACATCCCATGTGGTACATATGTGGCTCTAAAACATTTTTTATGTCCTTTTTTTTTATTTCAGTTAAATATGTCTAAAAACAGAAAAAAAGCCTGTGTTCATGGGTATGATTTGAGCACTTGGATGCCTACTAGTCTGCCACACAATCTCTTCTGAACCAATCTCATGCAGTGTTTCAACGGTATTGGCATGGGCCAAAACTGTGCCATAGTTTGTGCTAACAGCTAAGCAGCGGTCCAGAGATTCAGATCCCCTCCTACGCCTGTTACATTTAGCAAGAGGAACAGCTTCTCTGTCTCCTGATTTTCTGAATGCTTTATTTTGTGCTAAGGAAAGTTATGTGTTTCCCTGCTTTTCTTTGCTGTTCCTGATAAACACATTCTGTTGCTCTTGAAGTGGGGAATGTCTTCTCCAGCTTTAAGACACATGCGAAAAGCAAGTATCCTCTCTGATACTCAGAATACATTGACAAGACACAGTAAACTGCAGATATTCACAAG
This sequence comes from Crypturellus tataupa, assembly GCA_034781795.1. Classification (NCBI taxonomy): domain Eukaryota; kingdom Metazoa; phylum Chordata; class Aves; order Tinamiformes; family Tinamidae; genus Crypturellus; species Crypturellus tataupa. Next base: position 2,959,745 of record JAWLRI010000673.1, read on the forward strand.
CTCAAAAAAAGGATTGATGAATATTACAGAGGACAGTTTTGTCAGTGGCTATTAAACACTATCCAGATGCAACCACAGGCTCAGGAAGTCATTAAGCTGCCGAAGGCCAACAACTGCGAGGGCATACCAGGCAGCAGACCATGTTGTTCCTGCTCTTGCCAGGCATCTGTTACCCGCCCCTGTCAGGCACAGAATATTTGGCTAGATGTCTTGTCGGGCATCCACAGCAATACTATGAATCAGTTAAGTACTTTGATCTTCAAAGAAGAGGGAAGATAGGTGAATACATAGTTTAATTTTACCTAACATGTTGTTTTGGGCAAGTAGGAAGGGGAAAATATGCTCTACCTTGAGGAACCTGGGCTTCAGGTTCACCCGAAGTACACAAAAATTGGGTGCAGTCTTATCATCAGACAGATTTTGTGTTTACAAAAAAATGATTTATTAAGAAGAAAAAGGATTTGAAGTTTAAATATATAACAGCTGCAATCTTTAATAGTTTGCAATAATCTTGGTTTTAGCTGCTTCACATACAAAAGACGACTTCACTTTAGCAAATCATCAGCTTTTAACAGGCAATCCCTGCCCAGAGGCAAAATATAGCAAAGAAATCACCTGTCACAATTATTCACTTGCAGAGATTCCAAGTACATAAATTTGGAACTGGGGCACAACAGGAAAGTCACAAAGTGCAGATTTTTTTTTTTTTTATGCAGAGTTAAACTAACTTTTTCAGTACAAATATTTAAGAAAAATTGTCATTTTAACAAAAGGTACAAGACCCATACATAGTGACACATTACTACCATTTTTATAACCTTGCTGGTTTATAGGCTTAAGAAAACCAGAGCAAGCTGAGATTTATTTATTCTTCTTTACATTGTAGTACTTCTATAGCTCTATTACATTCTTGCTGCAAGAGTCACAAATAAAACCTGTAGCTAACATGGCCCAAGAAGCTCTTACTTAATATGTGGACTAAGCCCAATATACAAAGGACTTTGCAATCTCAGAGATTGGTCTTAAAGATCTGATATCTCTGAAAGGAGGAGGAAGAACTCAATGTTTAAAAAAATCAGCTAGTCATCATGTGGGATCTGCAGACCTTGCAAGCAACTTTCTCTTTGATGTTGGCAGACAGAGGCATGCTGGAACTTGTGATAGGGACATATTTGTAGCATTTCCATTAAGTACAGGGGCCTGCATGTCTCACAGAGGGATAGGGACTGGCTGCAGATATGGACTGTGTTTCTGACAGTGCTTCTTTAAGTAAAAGGCCCTGCTGAAATGTTCAGACACTATGACCCATCCTGCCCTGGCATCCTGTAGGAACTGGAGGTATTTTCTATGCTCCAATTCATGTGCTTTCTAAGCGTCTCCAGCAAACATCAGAGTACTTTTCATTTGCTTACTTTTATTCTTTCTCTGCTTCTCCGAGTCATACTGTCAAAGGAGTTACTTTAGGTTTTAAATTTATCAGCCATAAGAGGGCTAAAAGGCCTTAACCTACCTCATCCTTTAATTTTTTACCTAAAATTCTTAGAAGTGCTAGTGATGAGAGTAGAATAAAGAGCAGAGATTAGAACCACAAACAGTATAGACAAGTATTTGCCAGACACTGTCCCTGCCTCCAACACCTCCAGCTCCTCTGCTCGTGTCCTCAGATCACATTAACCAGAGGACTCCAAGTGTGCCAGCTATTTTCTGCCCTAAGAAAGTATGCAGGAGAGAGACAAGAGTAACACAGTGCATGCCGCTTCTCAACCTAGAACTAAAACAGTATTTCCAAATATATTATTAATAACATCTAGCTTACCTGTCTCTTATGGGAAATGTGAAAGTCATATCACCTACAAAACTTATTTTTCAAAAGAGAAAATAGAAACTTAGCCAAAATATCAGTGCTTCAACTTAAAAGTATCATATTTTTTTTCTAAAAACCAGCAATCAATTGATCCATTGTTGTCTTTTTCTTTTTTTTTTTGTTCCTATGAAGTACCAGTCTAATTGGTATTTGATCATAAATAAGAGAGTTGGCAATCCTACATTATGTTTTCAGTTGTACTCTTGTTTTCCTTGTCAAATATTAACTAGCAGACATGTGATGCTCTGCTGCTCTCTTTTGTTTCTAGTTTTGGCAAACCTATACCTTCATTCCTGAGAATAAAATCAGGAGAAAATAAGTTATACTGCACCTATTAATTCATCTTGAAAGTTTTCTGTGGCAATTACTTCAATATTGGGAATATATCTCAGAATATGATAACAGGACAATGAGATCTTGCATTGCGTGCACAAAAATCTATCCAGATTTGAGTAGAGGCATTAAGACAAGGAATGCTCAATAGGTCAGGGAATCTGGTGACAAAGGACACAAAAAATGCAATGAGATATTGAATGCTTCCTTCCTCTCGTGTTTTACCGATAAGACCACCCCTTACGAATTCAAAGTCCCTGAGACAAGAGGGGAAATCTGGAGAAATGGAAGACGTCATTAAAATAAAAAAAAAAAACTTCACTGCGCAGAGAAGTGGTGGAGTCACTGTCTCTGGCAGGGTTCAACAAACGGGTAGATGAGGCGCTTAGGGACCTGTTTTACCAGGTATGGTGTAGAGAGGCTTCCTCTTAGACTCAGTGATCTCGAGGTCTTTTCAAACCACAATTATTCTGTGATTCACCATGAGGGTAGTGAACAGTAGAACCAATCACCCAGGGAGGTTATGGAGTTTCCATCATTTGAAATTTAAAAAACCTGACTAGATACTGTCCCAGGCAATCTGCTCTAGCTTATGCTCCTTGAGCAAGGGGTAGGGCCAGATGATCTTCAGAGATCCTTTCCAACCCAAGATATTCTGTGATTCTGTGAGACTGGGCAAATCATAAGCTAATAGAAATAGCATTTGTAGGAATATTTAGGAACATCCAGCTAGCTCTCAGCACAAGGCAGTGCCATGGTGGTTATTTGAGTCCTACTCCAAAGTCTCCACATGGCGTTGAATTGTATCTGCACTCTTCAAATATTGCTGCATACATTTCACACACTTCTAATCAGACTTGACAGAGAACTTTATTCTTAAGCAAAAAATCAGAGCATTAATTTAAATTCCATAAGCTCACAGCATAAGTTCAGATGGTAAGTGGGGAGACTGCTATTTCAAAGACATACTACATACCTGATCTCAAAAAGATGGTAATGAACAGATGAGAACCCTATTTCTCTTTATTAAAACACTAGTATGTGATGAGCAAGCTCTCAGTAGTGTATTCTTGATACAATACTTTAGTAAAGATTTTGAAAGCTTCTTGGCTACACCATACTCTCTGTGAACCTCTATACAGTAGGACTAGATGTCACTGGTCAGATTTTGCTGAGTCTCGACTATAGGTTATGGCTTGCTTCTTTATCATGTATAGTCCTACTAGGAAAAATACGACAACAAAAGCTAAAAAACTTCCAACCAGCAGTCAGTGATATGGTATGACAGAAATCTGTCAATATTTTAGAAAGTTTCTTCTGATTTGAGCCCTTCTGTCTGGGAATTGGTGACAATACAAGTTAGCAAAATGGATTAATGTACTCCGCAGAACCAACAGCAGGATGTGAATACAACAATAGGAGAGATATTAAAAACCCTCCTGGCCATGATCCTGTGCACTGTGCTCTAGGTGATCCTGCTTGTGGACTAGATTTATATCCAAAGGTCCTTTCCAATCTCAGTGAATCTGTGATAAGCCTCTTTAGCATGTAAGCAGTAAAATTCCAAAGAGCTGCTCATGTTCTCCTCAGATACAGGATGTGGAAAAGGTTTAGAGGGATTTTTTTTTTAACATGAAAATTTGTGTGTGCTCCTCTCAAAGTAAGCAAGGTTAAAGATTAGGAGAAACCCTTCATAAACAGCTTCCAAAACACACAGCCTTCTGTCATTTATATTGGGTACACAGAGACTCCACAAAAAATACTAGTGCTAGAAGAAAGCATGAGGTCATCCGGGACACTTTTCTATACAAATACAGAATCATCTGGTTCATTTGCAGTTCATCTCTAATGATTCTTAGTAGTTCCAGTGGTGGGGATTCAACAACACCCCAGGCAGCTTAAACCAGGGAAAAAAAACACTTAAACATCTCCTAAATCTTCTTGCACATATCTTTGCTGCTGCAATTCATACTCACTCCTTATTGTCACCTCTGGAAAGGACATAGAAAACATTTTATTCCCTCCCTCTTTTCAAAAGCATGCAACAGTCTTGAAGCTGGACCATACTTCCCCTCAGATTCTTGCCTCAGTCTTCTCTCCTCCAGACTAAACAACCTCCTTTCTTTCCATCTTTCCTAACATGTCATGTTTTTAGACCATTTGACCTTTAGTTCTTTTGCAGCACTAATTACTCAGGGGCGATATTACCTCAAATGATGCAATCAACTCAAAGATATGAGGGTTAAGCATGTAACCCAGCAGAAGTGACTAGTGATTAGGTTAAAACCATGCTGATTCCTCTTCCCCTGCCCGTCAGTTTGTTAGTTTCAATGAACCTTTGTATCTCATCACAAACTTCTTAATCCTTCTCTCAATACATTTCAGCATCACGCCTCGTGTAGACATCTAACAACACTTGGAGTTACAACAGAAATTCTTTGCAGACTTGAGGGGTGCTGACTAGCTCCTGGGCACCTGGAAAGTCCTGGATGCATACAGAGTTCATCCTCATAACTGTGTATGAAGCTTTCGTAGTGCCGTATGATAATCCAAGTAACGGATTTGGGGGTTGTTATATTTGGCTGTAAATAATAGTAGAAAATATGTGCATAGAGCAGAACAAGGATCAAGGGAACTCAGAGCTCTATGGTGTTTCAAAATCACTGGTTCACATAATTTTGGTCTGTCTGGCTGTGCATTCAAAATATGTCAACACTTCTCCTGACAGTAGAAGAAGAAGACTTTGAGAATGCTGGAGGAGCAGATGAACAGAATATACTTCCATGGAATATACTTCCATCTCCATTGTGTAGGAGAGGTCCTCACCTCTGCACTTCTGTGGTCCAGAAGTCCAGAATGTCACTGCAGTACCAAGCCAATCAGAAAATAAGTGCTCTAGGATAATCAGCTCTTTTCCTTGCTACTCACCTCTGACATCCCAGCACTCTAACATTTACTACTGGGAAGGCAGACCAAAGCAAAGGAAACTTGTCATTATACATTAAGACAATGTTTGCTTTCAGTGGTTGGAACAAGGCTTTCCCAAGAGACCTTCCCATAAGAATTTTCTTCCCTTTTATCACTCATTTACTGATAAGTTTCACTTGCTTTGTCTAAGCCAATTTTTACCTTCAGATTTTTGGAAAAGAAAACATCTGTCTTCAGAATCATCACGTTCAGTTCTCTGTCAGTCCAGAGACAGAATAAACTTGGATAAAGCTCTAGATATCCCACAGGCAAATGGATATGTTCCAATCTGACCGGTACACCATATTAAACCTACTTAACAACATATGTAAGGTTTCTGTACAGTAGAAAATACCTAGTGTTTTGTGAACACTGGTTCTGAGTCTCTTCGAGAAAAACAATAAACTTCATTTTGAAGTTGGAAAATTCATGAATTTTCCAGGGATACAAATGGGTACTGAAAACTTTAGATAGCACCCAGGCAAAGCTCTTTCTAAATTTCCTCAGTGATAGTTCTGACAATCTTGCTTGAGAGCAGTTCTGCATGTTTGAGAAACCACCTGAACCTTCATGCTTTTAGAGGGAAAAATATGTTCATGGGATCAAAACAATTTCTGAAAAGTGCATCATGGTCTGTAACTATTACAACTTTCTGAATCTGTGTAAGGGTCAGAGATGCCTTCACTGAGAGATGCGTTGACTCCCCCATTTTAAGGTCAGAAGTACTAAGTCTTATGTTTAAGTGGGGACAAAACAGTGCTGGCAATGGATATTCTATTTGGGAAACGAAGTTGAAGTGATAAATAGATAGAAATCAAGCGCATTCAGAGGATCTGCACTTAGAAACTGCTGGAATCTAAGAGACTTTTCTACTTAAAAAAATAGTTAATTCTTACTTTTACCATGCAACTTCCCACTCTTCTACTGCTCAGAGCCTCTATAAAAGGAATTTTTGAGTCTTGGAGAATTAACATCTTTGTCTTTACTGACTGGATAAAAAAGCAATATGGCCTACGTGACAAATCTCAGGATAAAGAACTAAAGCTTGTATTAGCAATTAGCTGATTGAGATCTCCATGTGCCTTAGAGAAACCATGACATGCCATCCTTTTGCAGGAGGTCCTCAGAAACTGCTCATCACAGCTTTATGAGAATCCTGTAGCGATGCGGGATCCATGCAGGTGACTAGCTGTAATAGGAGAACATGGTCCTGAATATTCGTCTTTCCAGAATTTATAGTTAGGTAGCGCCATTAGTATCAGCTTGACTGTGGTTTTCCTCCTACTCTGTGCTGGGATGTAAAGTAGGAATCTGATGGAAATAGCAGAGTCTCTATTCTGTTTGTCTCCCTCAACTCAGGCAGAATCAGCTCCCATATTTTCAAAACCAAAAATTTCCTTTGAAGAAAGTCATCACTTATTGAGGGGTAAATAGCAAGAAGCTTCAGTTCCTGGTTGTTACAGCTTTCCTGGGGCGAGTCATTTAACGTCAGCATCAGAACAGTAAAAAGAACATAGGGAGGGGGTACCTGCATTTATCAAGCAGTAATTTAACATGCTACAACAATACTTGGAAAGCATGTGACTATCTACAGCCAAAAGGTGCCCCAAGAGATAAATATCATTATTTGAAGTTTCTGCCAACTTCTTTCACTTTCATAGGGCAATATGCAGGGGCATGCAACAGTTATGTTCTAGCACACGATCTGGGATGGCATCTTTGTACAGAATGATCATAAGTACTTAAGAGCTTTCTAATTACACTTCAGATGTTTGAAAGATGGAAGTTGTTATCTCTAAGTTTCGCATTACAAAACTATCATTTGCAAATTAAAAGTCCCCCTTCTAGAAGCAAGCAATTAGAGAGGGATTAAGGCACTGCTGTATGATTTCACTATATAAACAGGAGCATTACTGTCAGACATGGCAGAGAAAAACAAATCCCATTTCCAAATGTCTCTCAGCAACTCAATATCCTGTGCAATTTCTTCCCTAGATTGTGCTGGTTAACCATAACATAGCAAGCCTGGAAAACAGAGTCCCAAAAGTCATTTTCAGACCAGAAATTAAAAAATCAAGAGCTGAGCTCAGAGGAGGTAAGTGAAGTAAAATCTCCTCCACTGACTGACAGTGTGTAAGTGCTCATACAGTCAACTCTAAACACCTATACTAAACTCATGTTCTTGAATATGTGGTTATTTCCTTACAAACTGCCACAGGTAAGGACTCCATCCATAGTAGGATTCTCTACAGAATTCTCTACAGAAGAGAGAAGACCATAATCTCAAAAGAAAATCCTAGCTCAGTCCAAATGTTTGCTTTAGTAAATCTCAGGACATGACTATTTTATGTAACATAAGGCCTGATATATCCAGAGTGGTACAGCACTCTTTGCAGGTCTGTGCGGAGAAACACAGATTCCAGAAGTTATTTATGTGGATATCTTCTCCGTGTGCTTCCCTGAACAGAAAGGTCACAGGGAGCCCATATTTGGTTTGAGTAGCAGCCCAATCCAGAATGTCCTACTGAAGTCAATGGGACAAAATACTTCTAAGGAACCACTCACTGATGGCATTTATTCCTCCTGCTCATATGGGAGAGTTTCAGGTTTTCAGATAGGGATCAGTGGATGTGAGCTGGAGGCAAGAGAAGTGTAAAATTTTTTCTAACTTGCCACAGCTCTAGATGAGACCCAGTATTTCAATAAAATTTCTTGTTCCATGTGTAACCTGAACTCTTCTTTCTCTAAATAGCTGGTGAACTAAATGTGATTCTTGCTCAGAGTGCACTACACTGTCTGATTTATTCTCTTCCAGGACAATCATGACTAGCAGAAGAGCAGCTGAGGAAATTCAGCAGGTCTCACAGCATAGCTCTCTTTTCTGTGCCATCTCAGGCCTTTTGGGAGAAATCTAGTTAAGTTCCCCATATTTATCAGATTTATTTTTTTGAAGACCAGTTTGTAATACTCTTCTGAAATATTTAGTTAATGCACAAATAGAATGATAGTATAATTTTATATTGAAAGCTTTAATTGAAATATTATTCCCTTGAGAAGTCCCAGTCTAAACCAGGAAACACTTTGGTTGCCAGTGCCCCAAAAGACTGTACCACATCTGCCCTCGTTCCCTTGGGACTGATGAAACTACCACACTCCCCACTGCAGGACAGCCACAGCCTCTGAGGAAAGACCAATCTGAGAATCATTCTTTTCTCCAGCACTAAATAAACCCAACACAGCTAAAGAGAATTCCTATCTCTCTGGCCATGAAATTGTTTCTGGATGCCCAGATCAAATGGTGAGGTATTTGCCTTCCTGTCTGCACACGGTCAGACTCCACTTAGCCGTCTCCTGCAATGTAACTTTGATGTCAGAACCGAGCTGTCATAACTTCTAGATCATCTTCTCTTGTTCTGCTTTGCACTTATTCTATGTCTAGAAATGAATGCTCTTCAGTTTAAAGGTTAATTTCTTTAAAAAATATGAGAAGGAGTGGCAGTTTGAATAGCATGCACACAGACTGAGCTACTGAATATATGAAGCGTGGTTTGTTTACTGGGGTTCAGTTAAGGCCAAATGAAAGTGATGTATTTTCTATTCATTCACTAGCTAATAACTCACATCGGAGATCCTCCCACCCTCAGGTAAAAGATGGTGACTATTGCAGAGGACGCTAGGTTTCAAACAGAATTGTTTGTGATCCTTGGAGGGGTTCTGGAGATGGAAAGCGTGTCCAGTAATCTTTTGAATTAGAATGCCCACGGAAACATTGTCCACGGCCATGGCTTTCCTCTGCTTGCCCTTTGTGAGTTACAATTAATGGCTTTGATTTGAAATATACGCAGGCTCTGTTCATACAGATACATTCCTAGACCATAATGCTGGGATCATGGCTTTACTAACCCTTTTTAAGACCCAGGCATGAACTTAGAGAATGCAAATTCCATCTCAGTTGTTTGCAATACAGGGACTGCTCAGATCCTGCAAAAGCTACACGTGCCACTTACAGTCCTTTCTCCTAGAAAATCCCCTGGAGTTTTCACCATGCCAAGTCAGCTAATCACTTGTTGAGCAACCAGACCCTCTGCATGCGTCATTTATTTTAGCTCTGTTTAGAGGTAAGCAGGATTCTGACCATCCCACCCCATCCTGTGTATTTCTTCTACCACTTCACTCTATTACACAGTAGGTGAGCTATTTCTCCTCACTTAAAAGCATGTTTCCTCTTTACTTACTATCCCTTCTTCAGTATCTAGATGCTGGTCCTCACTATGATCATTCTGAAATATCAGTCTCCATCATATCTCTTGAGTGGTTTTCACACTAGTACCTCTGAACTTACACATGCAGCCCTCCAAGTCTATTTTATTAACCTCTTTACAAATCCTTTTTTCAAGGTTGTCTGCTGCAGGTGTGCAGTTTACTATTCACGAATAGGAAAGAATTTTCAGGGGATAAGAAAGCACCCATAACTATTCTGTTAGCTTACTTTGCTGCTAAAAACAGCGTTTGTCAGCAATACGCAACTAGCAGAGCTCCAGAGAACAATGTGAATTCTGTTCTGCCTCATCTATCATTGATAACTTTGTCATCTGGGCTTCCTTTTTGACTTTTGTCCTGTAGATTATAACTGCTCTAGAAAAAAAAACTTAGCTTAGCTTTTAGAAATACTGGTATGTTCAGAGTTGTGGAGAAGGGCAGATGGAATGAAAACGAAATCCCACGGTGTTCTTTTTAGAAAGATTTTTCTAGTGGATTTTTTTTCAACTGGATTTTTACCAAAGCCATTGTCCCTATTTCTGAATGTCGACAGCAGCAAAACTTGGCAAGCACACACATCTACTCAGATAAAGATCTGAGGAATAAACATTGTTGAATTCAGATTCAGCATCACAAAAGGACTTCAAGGTAATTTTTACTCCTTAATGAGACTAGAGTCTGTGCTTCATTTCATCAGCAAAAGAACAAATGTATCAGAAAAAAATAAAGCTACATCAAATGAAAAAAAAATGCAAGAAAAATGAGAGGTACTTAGGAAGAAAATACAAGAACTTTTAAAGAAATTAGGAAAATAAGATTGTGTTTAAAGTCTCTTTTTTCAATATTTTTTCACTGACACTTGTAATTTATAGATCCTTGCTATTCCTACACAGCTATGTTTCCTGCTGCCTTCAGATTTGTCTTTTCCTCTAACCATTTTCTCATTGTTCTCTTCCCTTCTCCAGAGACCCTTCTGTTCAGAAGCATAAGAGCTGGTATTAGGGTCTATGCTGGTGTCTAAGTTTTAATAATTCTTTGACCTTTGCTTGAGACCTTGTACATTACTCCTCAAGATTGTTCCTTGAAATCTGGCCCAACTGTGAAAGGAACACTATCAAAGTCACTGAGAAAAACTGTTTTATCAGGATTTTTGTACAAAAGATATTTTCATCAAATCACTTTGCTGTTCTGACAGTCCCAAAAGATCTCTCAAGAAATTAAGAAACTAAAGAATCTCATTTATTTCGGTCACATTTTGCCTTATTATCTCTTTGGATACTAGGAATGATTCTGCTGTTCCATGTTTTTAACCATTTTAAGGTGTTCCCACTTTTCTTCTTGTAATTAAACAGACGAAGAGGGCAGGATGCCTCTGTCACTCCGTAGTTATGGAAAAACAGAACTATGGCATAGTCTGAACAAATCCACGCAGCTCCAGCTAACAGTGACTCCATGGTGCTTATCATAATGAGTGCAAGTTGGCAACACTACAGCAAAATAGTTCCATTAAGGAGTTTATACTTGTGATATAGTTAAGGTGCTGGAATGTGCATTTGTACATTGTTGCCAAAATCAACTACACTCTGGTAAAAGTTGATATTGTTTTTTTCTGGCACTTCAAAAGATTTCCACTTCTTCAGAACATAATGGTCAAGGTCCTTTTCAGATAAAAATGTCTCACTGCAAGACAGAACTTCATTGTTAGTCAGCAAAAAGGCCTGGAAAAAGGCAATGTGTGAAAACTAAGAAAAAACAAAGAGCTTAGTTTCTCTGTAACCTGTGCTAAGTCATTTGATCTCTTTATAATGAATTTTCCTGGAAAAAGAAATGGTTGAAGTTGGACATTTAGAACATTTCTATATCCTGTATGTTCCAATGTTGTAAAGTTGCTTACGTATAAACATAAAATTAATTTGCAAACTGCTGAGAGGAATCATAAGCTGAAGGCTGTTTATCAGGGCAAAATAAATATTTCACATGGTGAGAGGAATATGATTGTGACTTCATGTTCATAACACATCCTGTGAAATAAAGTTGGAAAAGGATGGTCTTGCTGTCAACCCCGTACTCGTGGCTTGTCAGATCTGGTATTAATGTTAGTTCCGAAGAACCTTCAGGTCCCACAGACTGAATACTTTACAGAGATTTTGTGGGTGAGGACCAAGTCCAAAAGAATTTTCTTATGTGCTACTTCCAATTCTTCAAGAAATAAATGGAAGAAACTGTTTTGTCCATCATATATTTCCATCTTTTTTAAGGCTCTTCAGGTATGCCTACATATACATGTATATAAATATAAATGAATACATATGTATATATAGACAGGTGTGCTCGCTGTTCTACAAGTGCTAGTAGAAAAAAAATAATACTCACTCTCAGAGTCTTCGGTCTGAGAAGAATTTCCCCCTTTTTAAAAAATTTCAGATCTATTCTCTGGGAAAAGTGGCTAGCAAAGGGATTTTGTGGCTATTTAAACAAAAAGAGATCATGAAGATGTAAGCTAATGTTTATGAACTCGAGATTAGCTATTTTAAGGACTGCCTGTGCTTACAAAAAAGTTTCTGGAAATCCAGAAACTTCTATGCTGAAATCACAGGTTGGGAAATGGACACTTCAAAATTCAGGCTTCATATCTCAACTGCTGGTACTGACCCATACTGAAGAATAATTCTTAACTCAGCCACAGAAGAGACACTAACAGTAATATATCATAGCTGTTTATAGGGGGAAAAAACCTGCATCTTAGTGCACAGTGTATACAGAAAGGAAAGCAAGCTCAGTAACTTAATGCTGCAGTCAGAACAGTGCCTGAGAAGAGTTTGTCCCACTGCAGCCTCAAATATGACACACAAGCCCCACTTCTAACTGTGCTCTTAGAAAGAAGAGTTCCAGTTACCACAAGTGAAGAAAAACAGTGCTTTATGAAAATAATCATTTTCAAAGCCATTTTCCAAGCACAAGTTTGGAATAGTTAAGCATAGGACATTACATGGAGAAGTTAGGCAGTTTAGAATTGCACGACCTATTCTCTATTTCTATTCTCTGTCCCCTATGCAAGCCCTGACCTGGAAGGTCAGAGTAGCTCCAAAGTGGCTGCAACTACCTCCTAACTGACTGTGATCAAAACTGCGTAAAGAAAAGTTGAGGAGGCTTCTGTCCAATGCTGGAGAGATTTGCACTCTTCTATATATGAGGTTGTATGTATGCTGCACAGCGAACACGAAGGAATTTTCTCATAAAACTGTGGGCAGATGCTGAGTAAAGTAGCCAAAGAGCTGCTGTGAAGATGTGATGTGAAATATGTGAATTATGAAGAAAATCTTACTGTGGAGGGTAAGGGACCCTAGCTGACTGCTTCTAATAGTTGTATGGCTGCGGGTGCATCAAGATGCAATTTTCTTACCCAGAGGGATAGAAACCACACTGTCCCTACTAGATTGCAATAAAAGCTTGGGAACAAATGCCAGAGGACTCCAGAAGCTGTGTCAGATACACAAAGATCCTGCTGAGACCGGGCAACTCAGACCAAGGCTACGGAGTTCATGAGTGTCACAAAAGATTCACGACTTCTGGCAGCACTGGTCTTCTCTCTTAACATTTTCAACTTAGAAACAGCCACAGTCATATCCTGTAGCCTTTCTTAAGTTCATACTTATCTTTTCTATTCACACATGCAGACAGAGATAAAGATGAGGCTTGACATTTATGCAGCAGAGTTTTACGGCAGATGCATAAATTCAATCATTTCTGGCAGGCTGCACCATTCCTAACTTGTGAGAAGATTTGCAGGTGAACTGTCAAACTTCCTTCCCCCTGTATTCTAGCAGATAAACTGCTGCAATACTTCCCGCTTTAGCCTGGAATTATTAAACGCTTGCAGAGCTGCTTAGTGGAGCCAGAGCTGTGGTTACTCAAGTTCAAATCAATGTCTTGCTTGAGAAGCACGAACAGGACGCTGTCTGCATACCTGCTGGGCGGTACCAGTTAGGGTTTTAACTCTTCTTGTGGAAAGGTGATCAGCTCTAATATCACTTTATTTCACAATTAAGAAGCTAGTTATGTGACAAAGCAAAAAACAACCATGGGAAAAAGTCTGCTTTCCTTGTCAAAGTATCTGTATTAAAAAGAAGAAAACAATATTTCTTTTGATTTAGTAATTCTAACCTGATACAGTACAATCAGTTCCTTGTTTGAAATATTTTGACTGTGGGCAATTTTGTGCTTGAATACATAATTGCAGTCAGAACCTTGCTTCCTTCTGCTTTAATGTTTCAAATGTCTCCAGGGAAATTGAAGCACATTTGTCTTGTTTCAGTGTGCTTAAAAATCCTTCTGGTGCAAAACTCTTGGTAACTACTGGAAATGACAATGTTATGGAGGATGGGGACCAAGCAGCAAGTGCTGCATAAGTTAAATCTTTGTATTTAATAGGGAAATTGAAGCTACATGGCAAAAGATCTGAAGAAAGTTCTTAATTGTTTGTATGCTAATACAGAAACATAAGGTAACTAATAATCAGGACCAGAAATTCTCCTGAATGAGAGAGAAGAGGTCAGTCTCCAGGGATGATCTACATGACTGGAATGTTTAAAAAAAAAAAAAAAAGAAAATCACTGAACATCACTTTGACAGGGCCAAATGGATGGAAAAGGCCAGCACTGACGAGATCAACCACTGAAGAGATCTGGAATTACTGAAAACTCACATGCAGAAACACATATATGAATCAGAAGGTGTAGTGAAGGTCCAGAAGAACTGGTGACCCAACTTCTTGAGACAACCTAAAAAATTATAATGGAACACTTTGTGAACATTCAGCTTAGTAAGAAACTACATTAGCAAATAGGACCTGTATGCTGTGTTAAAAGATGCAAGCTGGATATTTTCTGCAGACACAAAGAAAACGGGGCTAAAGTAGAGGGAACTCCATAAAAACCCGTCAGGATTATATTGTGAGAAAATGTTAAAAATGATGTGACAAGTATGAAGAATTCAGACGGAAGGAGGTACTGCTTTTGCCTCCAGATATAACATGACTGACATCAATATTGAAATAATACAGTTCTATACCCACATCTTCCATAGATTTTGATGAACTGAACAGGCTACAGAATGGAACCTCAGGAAGCCCATGACTGGGGGTGGAAATACCTTACATTGATGGAAATACTGCAGTCTCACAGAGCCGCCCAAACCAGTCCAAAACGCAGACCCGTTCACTGCTTATTCCCAAAGGTCCCGAACACAACCCAGAAGACAGCAGCAGACGGTTTGAGTATCCATGGTGGTAACAACAGCCTAGTACTTTACTAATGCTACACTAACCTGAAGGGGATTCAAATACATCCTAGATACTTTGATATTCTTTGATTGTGACTGGTGATCATGACAGATAAAGACATATTTTAGCCAAAATGATAAGCATTTGTCAGTCAAATCTAAGTCAGACAAAGTTAATTAAATACAGGCTTTTTAAACCGCTAGGTCAAATTCTTAACAGGATTTGACATTTGAACAACATGATCCTGCAGGTCTAAAATTTTCTGGATATGAATAATGAATCTTCTCACAATTTCTGTTTCAAATACCCCACATGATGTTCTCACTGTTTGCCAGTCACCTCAAAATGATTTCACTTCCCCCTAACTTACTCTCAACCAATGTTTCTTCCTTGCCCAACATTTACACAACTACACACATTTTCATGACTATATACTGAGACAGACAACATTCTGTAAGTTATTAGGCAGATTTCACAGGAGCTTTCAAGGTATTTTATTACTGTAAGTTACCACAAAAAAAGAAAAAAGTGTAACCAGAGGCGACCACAACAGAGTTATCATGATCTTCTGATCCCTCCTGTGAGTCAGAATAAACCAAATCCAGTGTAACCACAAACTCTTCAAAGGCAGACCTAAGCACCCATCGGCTGGTCACAGGATTAACAGTGATGTCAACTATTCTGGAAGAAAATACCAACTCACTAGTGTCGCACCATTCTTTTCTTGCCCCTCAAAAAAGTTTGGATAGCTGCAGGGTAATATTCACTGACACCAAACCAGAAAAAATATCATCAAGTTAACATTCATATATTTCCACATAGGGTTTATGAATACTTCAGATTATTTTTGTGAATAAAAAGAACTGTTGAAGAGCAGAGGAGATGGAAATATGTCCATAAACAGAAGATAACAGAGGACAACATGCTCAGGAGTATCCATCCTTTCACGTGGACTGATCAAATGAAGAATTTCTTACATTTACCATTTGGTGTTCTGGGAAAATGTCTCTGAAGATGAGCAAGCAAAGGAAATGCAATATATATATACGCATATATATATATTAAAATATATAAATATAAGTTTTAATTTGTAATTGCATTAAAAATGTGAATTTGAGGGCTTTATGCTTCCTAGGAATAACAGCAATAGCCAAGCCAAGCTATCTTTTGATATCTGGGAGGCCAGTCAGTATCAAGAGACTGACACTGACACTGACTCTGCCAGTCAGGGACTGACTGTCAGTCAGGGACAAGATACAGAGTTGAAGGTGAAGCGATTGAGAAAATTCTATTGAGAAAATCTTGTAGAGAAGCAAAGAAAAAGGGAGAAATAGGTTGTGGGGAAATCACAGCAGAAGATTTTTCTCAGAACTATGTCATCAGGGAGCAAGACTTTGTGTTTAAATGATTTCAGTGTATTTAAGAGTAATTTAGAGTCATATAGTATAGCAGCAAATTTTGAGCAACCACGCTTTCCCTAGCATAATCTTGATGCTACTATGTAACGTAAAATCCAAGGAAAAATTCCTGGAATAAAAATAAGCCAAGTCTCATCGTCTCTCAGTAAAAGCAAGTTCACTCTGTGACCCAATTCAGTAGAATTAAGCAACATATACTAAAAATTTTTCCAGTTCTTTTGATGAATATTTATCATATCACCCACAGATTTTTTTCCAATTCTACAGTATAATAATAATTCTAACACTCCTAACCTTTTCAGAAATCTATTACACTACTGACACTGTCTTTTAATGAGATAACACTACCTAAACACTCATTTCTATCACACTGGTGTTATCATCAACTCTGCCTGTTCCCACATCCTGTTAGGTTAGATTTACATAACATCTCTATACTCATCTTTTTTTTTATTTATCCAGGTATCTAAAACTTTTTGAAAACTTATCTCCCATCTCAGTCCATAAGCAGATCCCTCTCCAGTCCTCCTTGTTTTGCCATGCTGCTATCTAGCCAGAAAGCTATTTTTATTGCTTTGTCTTAGTTACAAGACTAAGACTGTTCTGACTGGTCACCTCTTTTCCTCTTTGACATCTTTTAATTCAAAGTCTTTTAATCCAAAGTCTATCATGGACCACTCCAAGCATAGGCAACCTTAATGACCCTTACACCACAAGGCTATAAGCCACAAGGCTCTTACCATATGCCTCAGAGAGCTAAGAGAAGAGCACAGTTCACACAAAGTTGACAGTGGCTCCCCAGGAGGCCCACAGTTCTGCCTGTGGTTTGGGGTTAAGCTGGGTCCTCGGGTTATCTCACACACCAGTTTCAGAAACCCTTGCTGGCTTACTTTCTCCCACAGAGGGGAAATAAGAACACTTGGCAGCCTGTTACCAGCCCAGCTCTGGTGACATGACAGAGCCCTAGCATGGAAGCCACACTTAAACTGTTTGTTTGCTTCCCCAAGCACCTTCAGACTCAGTATCAAAAGGCGGCTGAAATCTCAAACAAGCACAATAGTTAGATTTTCGCATAGTCCTACTACTGCTGCTTATCACATGATAAACTATCTTTGTTGATTTCCCTTCTGCATTTAATCATCTATTCTCTTTTACTTTACAATTACACAGCTGTTTGGAGTTTACAGAGATCTCTTCTCCAATATTTGGATAGGACCTAGCACAAAAGACATGGAGGTCCATGGGGGATATTCCTTAATAATTAATATAATTCACCTGTAGCTGCTTTTTTTCATCTGAGTTCCTTGCCATTCAAACTCCAGAATATTTCTTCATACAGCTCTCTGCATATCTCTTTTATGATTACACCATACAAAGTATGCAAATATTAGCTCAATAAAATTGCCTAAGTCAGAGGTACTTGCTGTTCCAAAACAGCATCACCTGGGTTCACTCTTCTGTATCTATTTAGCTATTCTATGTCTATTGTTTCTTTCACTTGCCAGTGTCCTCCCTTTTTGTGTGTTCTAAACCTGCTGGGAACACTTTCACAGTGCACTGCAAATTATCAGAGTTCTGGAAATTTGAAGAGTAGGAACCTAACAGAATCCTACCAAACTGGCCTGAAACCAACTCTTTCCATAACCCCATGATTGAACAACTAGATTACCCTGGAACAAGTTAAAAATGGGGACTATGTGTGCCAACCTTAGTTGTGTCCTGTGACTCCTGTGATTTGTGCAGAATTAACTTCTTAAGCAACCATGCTTCTTGTTGAAGACATCCTGGCACCAGAGAGCTAATATTAAAAGCCCTAAGACACCTTATGCTGTAGAATTAGATTGTAGTGGAGGGCCTAAATTTACTGCCTGAAGTTTTCTAGGCCTCCATCTCTCTTCCATTTCCCTCTGTGTCTTCGGCATCCAGACTTACCCTGTTGCTCAGAGCAGATGGTGGGTATTTTGCCTGAAGGCATTCATCCCTCGGTTTCATGTTTACAATGCACTGCTAACTTCTGCAAGCCATTTCAGGAGTCAAAAACTGAGAAGAAGAAATAAAAAAGAAGAAAAAAAAAGAGAAAATTGATTTTGTCTATTCTCCTACTGCTTGGATGCGAATAGCTTTATCCTGCTAGTGGCTGAGAATCTCCTGAAAGGAAGTGACTTCCCTCATTGTATTAATGTAATCTGAGTGCACTCAGTGCCTTGCTAAGGCACTTGACACCTACCAGAAACAGATGCTAAATGCTAAGTCGATTAACCATCTGACTGTTACCCTCAACCTTTCTGATAATAGGTTTTATTTACAATTGCACATACTGCTGCCCAAAAACTGATAACTTCTCTCCTGACCTCTTCCAAGGAATATAAATAGCTCATTAATCATCACTCAGTTATTTTTGTAAATAACAGTACATCAGATGGACTCCTATCTTGTGCTTTTTATGTAAGCACTGTTCTCTATTTGAGAAACTAGCTCTCTCCTACAACCTAATTCATCAAGAAAGAATTATTCTGTTTAATGCTTTATTAAACAACTTCACAATAACTTCATGAAACTGTTCGGATAGTTCTGTTTTCTTCCAAACAAAATAGCATTTTTTTAAAAAAACCTCTGAACTCACCTTTCATTTTCATGATATATGGAAAAAATACCAAGGACATCCTAATAATGTATTTTTTAATTTTCTTTTTCTTTTTCTTGAAGGAAAAAGCTTACTTTGAGATTTACTTCAGTGTTTGGCAAATACAGTGGTTTGCCAAATAGTGGTTTGTTGGTATACAGACATGTATAAACACACCTTTGCAGTGTTCAAAAGGATAGTGAGACTGAAATAAACTCTAATTTTCCAAGATTAGAAGTAGGCAAACTCTTTTTACCCTCAACTACACTTCTGCTTAAAAGGACCATGGAGAAAATGAGATTTTTTTTTTCTTGCTTTGTCCAGAAAGTACCTTGTGAGATTTTCAATGTGACCTTTTACTTAGGTGGGCATGAAAAGGCATGAATTAGGAAAGCCATGGAAAAGCAGTGAGGTTCTGCCATGTTATCAATGTATCAATGTGGCAATAAAAATCGGAGGCAGTGGAAAATTACAGGAATGTGAGACCTTAAAATGCCTGAAAAATGGCAATGCATTAACCTACTGCGCCACCTAGTCCTCGCTGGAGGAAATTTCCCTCAGAATTTGTTGTCAAATGACAGTCTAATATCAACTGAGAAGTGTCTTTAAATATCGAGCACACGCTGAAATGCTTCCCTGGGTGAAACTTACTCTGGTATGAAGGTTGTTGTTGTTTTCATGGCTGGTATTTCGTGCCTTGGAAAGCTTTACAGCTAAATCACAAAAGCTACTCTTGTAGAACACGACCTCATCATCCTGCCTCTATGTATGTGTCAGCAGAGAAAAAAAACATCATATTGCTAAGTGATACAAATATTCCGTTCTTCTATGTGCTTCTCAGTAAATACACCTTCCAACAGCAGAAAAACCATTTGTCGGGAGCATCTAATTTTCCCAGGGAAGCAATGTGAACAGCAAGGACAACAGAACTCTAAGCTGTACGGACAGTAGTGGGGTGCTGGAGCGGCTGGTGTAGACACAGCCACAGTCCTCTGAAGCAAGGGCGATGTCTGTGAGCATGACCGTAAGCAGCTGTACTGATATCACATTGGGGTTGTCCCTTCCAAAGTCTGCTTATCCCCCAGGTAGTTGCCGTTATTGGCACCCCTGATTGCAAGGACACCGACACCAGGCACTCCACAGTTTGCTCCATGCTCCCAGCATCCCATGTTCCCTTTCCAATGTCTCCTCTTCCATAAACCGGACTTTCTCAGCATCACTTAGCGGTACAGTTCATTGCCACACTGGATTCATCACAACGATTCTTTTATTCAGAATAGCAGGTAGCAAACACTACACCCTGCACATCAAAGCACTGAGCCTAACTAGCCAAAGCATTTAAGCTGCAATACTCTCTTAAATTATATAAACAACACTTCATACATTATATCATACATTCACAACGTATCATCATCCATTGTGCATTTGTGATAAATTTCTAATTGATTAATTACTATCCATAGACTTTTATTTATTTATTTATTTTTAGGATCTCACATCTTCTAAACTAGCCTCTGGATTTTGGTGGAAAAATGAAAGGGTCAGCTCATTAACTCTCTTCTGGCATATCCATCTAAAGTTCAGCATTCTTCATTTTTCCATGAAGCTAATGAGTTAAGTTTGTTGCTCAAATTTCTCAACCTCTTATAAAGAGAGAATTCTGATCACTGCTGAGGTATTTTTGCTTATAGAGCATCTGAGAAGGTTTAGCTCCTCTTCTAGATCTTCATTCTGCCTTCCAAGAACTTTTGCTGAGCAAGAGTTTCTAGGAACAAGACTGAATACAGCTGCCTAAAGCCAAGGTACGTGACAAAAGGAATGTCAGTTCTTTCATTTCCAGCATCAAAGGGCTTACAAAGCTCATTTCCAGGTCATTTTAGGATTATTGCAAACTGACATATAAGGAAGCACCCAGCACCTTCCTTTTTACAGTGTTTAAAGAAAAAATGAATAAATAAATTGGACTGGAATTTTCTATGTTGCTTCTTCTTTTAAACTTTATTCCAATCCATTTATCAGTTTCTGAGAATGACATTTAAAAAGAATCTGGAGATGTGGTGTCAGTGGCTTCTTTTTTTCCCAGAACACAAAAAATGGCCTTCAGCTTGTCCAGTTCCATCAGAAGGACTTCTGCAGGGAAATAACATTTGTTTCACCTCTCGTTAACTGCTGTCTCTAATTGGAATTTGGCTTTTTGTGTCTGGAAACACAACTGGATTCCCAAATCGTCTTCCAAAGCAACATTCTTAAATCCTTGATTTTTGCTTTGTGGTTGTAGGACAAAAAGGGCCTCACCCTACCACACTCTTGTTCCAGTGCCATATCTCCATTACTTACAATGACCTCATCTGCATTTTTAGATACAAATGTGTATTAGCTAGAGCTCGTTCATTGTTACTAACTTCAGTGAGAAAAACCTATGATTTTCCTGTCAGATACTGGGCAGATTTCATACTTCTCCTTACATCAGAGAAAAGTCCATATTGTAGAAAAAACTTCCCACTCCTCTTTCCAGATATGTTTAGCCACTCAAAATGGGCTTCCCTATATGAGCATGAGAGAGTGTGCTGCACAGCTGAACTATGTGCAGTTTAATGTGTCTATAACAGACAGCAAGCAGCCCTACTGCCACTAAAGCTGATGTTTTGGCAGTGGGAATTAGCTCCAGTACACCAAGTGATGTTCACTGTCCTGCCCTGGAGTGCTCTGTTAGACCTGAGACTTGAGTAGCTCAATACTCCAAATATGGAATGAAGTTTGACTCACGACTCCTGTTAAGTAAAATATTTGTTTTGATAAGTTTCTTCCTTTAGCTCACTGCAAGATGGCAGCAGAGAGTTAGCATTATTCTAGGAATGTTTGTTTTCAGATAAATATTTCAAATTTGAGGCCCCAAATGAGTGGATGCCTTTGACCTTAACCTCTTTGGAAAGATCTAGCAAACAATCCAGACACCTAAACAGGCTCTCAGGCAGAAATTAATTCCTTCTATCTGATCCCACCTAACCCTTATTCTAGAAATCTGAATTCTCTGAATTCCCTGTTCAAATTCCCCAAGCACTTGTACTTTAAGTGCCTAGAGTCGTTTCAGTATGTGAAGTATTCATTATGTCCAAATCGTCCTGTGATCCAGAAATGGATGGACTAATTCCCACTATGGATTAATGCTACTAATGGACTAATGGTTCACTTTTCCTGGTGCTCTTAGAGTGTGACTCTTGCATATTGTAGGTATTTGTCACAAAAGGTTGTAGAGGACACTTCATTTTAAAATATGAAGGCACATAGTTCTTCTGTAGCAGCTGTCTGGCTGAGGTGCTCAGTCTCAAAAGTGAAAAGATTCAGTTCTCTCTTCAGTTGGAAGAAGTTTAGATTCACACATACAGGCCAGAATTTATGCTGGACTTCTAAGGTACTAGGAAGACAGTGGTCCCTACACTTCAAACAATCTCACAGGTAAAAAAGTACCAAAACAGTGTGAACACTCACTACTTAGAGCACAATATATTTCTGTGATTAGCTGAACCAAAGGAAATGCCACATCTTTACACTTGCGATACTACTAGAAAATATATGTAGCTTTATCATCTTTAGCTTCCAAGTAAGTTGTATGGAAACAGGAAGGTAGACTGTGTTTAAATATAGGCATCTAACCTGGAATTACACTATTACACCTGGGATTAGGACCATAAACAAAGATAACACCTTGAATAATTTTTTTTAGAGCTGTGTCTAAATACGGCAGAATACTAGGTGTTTTTCCACTTGACAATAGGGAGAAAACAAAATATGGAACATCAGCAAATAACAACCTAATCTGCCTCAGACTGAGGAAAGATATTTTATGAAAAAAATGAAATCATTAAGTATATAACCATGTACTTATACACAAAAAAGTGACTTCAGTTTATGTATAAGCTCTAATGCTGGAAATTTTCTTACATTTCACTGTTTTTTCACCTTAATAACATTTGTTAACAGGATTTTTTTATGTGACTGTTAGTTTATGGAATATAACTGAGTATTTTTTTCTTCAATAATCTCTTAACTTGTTTCTGCTACCATGCTTTTAATTTTTTAGAACAAACCTACACTTGTTAGGAGAGATTACATCGGGTTATACATACATAACAGTTGCAGCACCTCTTATGTCCTACAATTACTACTTGATCAAAGAGATATGCCTGGAGGAGATACTGTTGCTGGAAGCATACAAGTCTGTGTACAATACATGGCAATTCAATACAAGCTCAGGCCCTGCCCTTTGCAACTACCTACCACAGACATGATGGAAACATCTATGGGAAGCACAAGCCTTATCTGTGTAAGAGACTCAGGGTGCACCTGCAAAACAAGTGCAGGCAGTTGCATGTTTCATGAGGAAGATCAGATTAGCAATTGGGTATCTTAGCTTCACCCCAGCTAGAAAGTCCTATTGAGAGGCAAAGAATACTGGCTCTTTCCAACATTAATGAGTATAAAGTTCAAGTGATTTTTCTCTTCAGCGGTGGGATGGCCAAAATATCCCCTAGAGGAACTCCCCAAGCATTGCAACAAATCTCTTGACCTTCTGGTTGCACTACAGAGCACCTCTGAAATGATTTGATCAATGTTTTCAGTAGTGGCCAGTGACAGAACAAGAGGAAATGGCCACAAACTTAAACATCAAAAGTTCCACAGGAACTTAAG
>JAWLRI010000673.1:2996272-3010776 GCA_034781795.1 Crypturellus tataupa
CGGGCCCCGGCCCGTGGCCGCCGCAGGTGAGTCGCGCTGCCCGCTGCCCTCCTGCGCTCTGTCCCAGCTCCGCCATCCGCTGCCCACCGCCGCGCAGCCCTTTCCTAGTCCCGGTCCCCCTGTGGAGAAGCCGCCACCATCCCCCCGTGGCCCTGTCACCTCGGGTCTGGTCCCTCTGGCTGCTGCCCACCCGTTGCCCGGCATGACCCCCAATTCTGCCCGATGCCACCTCTTTGCCCCCTTCCCCACCGCTGCTCCGCTCCTGCACACACTGCTTCAATATCGCCTAGAAGTGCCGCCTTGAGCCCGAACAGGGGGGCACCTGCCCCTCGGGAGGGCATCCCGCCCTGCCAGGGGGTCGGTGTCTAGCAGAGCCAGTGTCCACAGGTGCCCATGCCCATCCCGCCAAGCGTCACTGGGCTGCAGAGACCAAGGGGCCCGTGGAGGCTAAGGCTGCCCCGACTTTCTTTGCAGCGTCGGAGTAAAGGAGATGTCAGATATTCCAGCATGGTGCCTCTATTCTCAAGTTTGGCTGTTTTAGGGGGCATAACTTTTCAAGTCTGTTTTGCTGTCTAAATACATCAAGCCAGGACCATTCTGTACTCCAGCAGAGGAAGCCAGATCTTAGCAGCACTAGGAGCAGGTTATGCCTTAGAAAAGATGGTAAAATTACTCTCTGCCTTGCTGCAAGCAGCCACAGTGCTGTGCAGTTGTTTCTTTACAACTCTTAGCCTTTTTTGCCAGTTATTTGGGCAGGAGTAGCTGCTCTCAGTTTGAGTACTCTTTTTTTTCTCTCTATTTAATTGTCTTTTTGTTAGCATTGAAATTTTTATGGGACTATAAAATGCATAATATTATCCTGTTTTGATAAAACTCTTTAGAAAACTGACCACATGCAATAAAAGAGCTTTCTGTTTTTAAAAAATAAAAACGAAACAATAAAAAAAAAACCACTCTCCTTAAGTAATTAAATGAGTGTATGCCTATCAGGTCTTAATGATACTCTACACGCAGCTTTTTAAAACCTGATGTTCACCCATCTAGATCATAAAAGTTCATTAGGTCCTTTCAGTGCCTTGCATACAGGCATATTTCCAGTAAATAAACTACGAGTAATTGAAATCATCTTTAAAACTGCCTGTGAGAAAAAGTGTTGCATGCAAGGGCTGAATGAAGGCTCATGCACTTTAGAATTTGGCATCTCAGCTATTTGTTTTTGCAGAACTCAGAACTGTTGCAAACTGTCTTTTGGATTTGAAAAAGGGGTCTGTTTGATAGGATGCTCTGGCAAATGTTGCTTTACCAAGACTATGGGGAATTGTAGGAGTTGGGAGAGCAGAGTTAAACCTTGGTGCCATGGTTTTGTATGAATCCCTAGGTTAGGGCAGTCTGATTGATTTTAGGCACTTAGTTAATCATCCCTGTGTATAAGAGGAATGGACATATGCAGAGGATAGGTTAGGCCACCTCTGATCTGGTTTTCTCTGGAGGAGAAAGGAGCTCCTCTTTGTCTATGATGGCTGTGAAATTAGCTTATGGTATTTAGGTTCTGAAACTTAGCGCATCAGTTGTGTTAGAGACCTGCATGTGTGTCCTGCATGGTGTGAATCTGAGTCATGGTTCCTGTCCTCACTCTGCCTGTAAAGCAGAGGGAATGAGAACACCAAATGAAAAATGTGATACAAATTCAAAGTATAGTTATGTTGTTTGTGCATGTGCCTCACTGACAGTTGTCTTCCATATCTAAAAGCTATCTGACTGGGATATTGTTTGGTGTCCCTGTCTAATACACTGTTTAAACTAAATGTTTCCTGGATTGTAGAAATTGGAGAAGTTTATTTACCCAGCTTGTGTACAAGGTCTGATTCATTTGAGAATATGGGCTATAAGTAGCAGGTATTTTTTTAAAAAAGGCAGAGCAAATGTGCTGAAAGTTGTATAAAACCTGTTTTGGAATGTGCAGCTCTAAGGGGATGAATGAAGGCAGAGCTCCTCTGGGGCCAGATAACGTTAGATATTCATAGCTGAGCATCCTTGTCACAGATACGGTCCTTTCAGAGCTGTAGGCTTCTGCTCCGCTGTACTGCAGCGCCTCAGTAGCTCCAGCTCCAAGTCTCCGGCTTCTGAATATCGAAAGTCTGATCTTAAAGAGCTTTAAATGGAATTTTGGTGCTTTTGAAGAGAGAGTTGATGAAATATTTATCTTGGCATACTTGCTAGATGAATAATGGGGATATTTTTCCTGCTCTTGTCCACAGAATCACAAAAGTATTGGGCCAGATGGGACTTCACCAAAGACAGCCTTTTGCTCTGAAAGAGAAACAACTTACCTGACGGTGTTTATTTAAACTATTCCCCAGCTTCCTACTGCAAGAAATTTCATCTTCTCCTGAGGTAATGATTCCTGCACTGTCTCTGCTTCTGGAATGATTCTTCCTAGATTTTTGGGTCTCTGAAAAATTCCTATTGCTGCTGAATGTTATCATAGTTACTGTTAACTCTCTCTCTCTCTCTCTGAATAAAAGTTCTATCCTATTG
The DNA here is from genome assembly GCA_034781795.1 of Crypturellus tataupa. Lineage (NCBI taxonomy): Eukaryota > Metazoa > Chordata > Aves > Tinamiformes > Tinamidae > Crypturellus > Crypturellus tataupa. Next base: position 2,998,811 of record JAWLRI010000673.1, read on the forward strand.
ATGAATCTATCTGTCAACATTTATAATTCCAAGTTTGAGTGGGGAGCCCTGAATCCAATGGTATCCATCGTATCTCAACCTAGATTACATGGCAAGTGGAATTTTTCGCATTAGTACAATTATGAGTATGGGAATATATATTCACAAGTGAAAAAATGTAGTGGTACAGGCTAGGGACTCCCAAGATGTCTGTTTTCTTTATTCCTCCATAGATATTGAAATGTTAGAAATTAGAAATTAAAATGTTAGAAATTAGAAATTAAATTTTGCAAAATAAATTTGGTGCTGTGTTGCTAAAATTTAATCCATACTTCAATTGCAGATATTTGTCTAGATTTTCTTTTAGCTTCCAGTCACCTACTATGTCTGGTGTTTTCTAGCTAAGAGTGTCTTCATGATTACCTCTTCCCACAACTCTCGCTGCACTGAGTAAAAACTGGGGAACTGCTACGTTGTCAGCCTCACTTCAGCCCCTGGAAACATTACTAAGCAAGTTCTCCTGAAAGCCATTCCCAGACACATGAAGAGCAAGAATTTGTTTGGGAACAGATAGCATTTATTTACCAAGGGGCAAAGAGTGTGTGACCAACATGATTGCTCTCTAGGTTGAAATCATAGGCCCTGTGAACAAGGGGAGAACAGTGGATGTTAATGATCTTCCAGGGATCATCCTGTGGCCAAATTAAGGTAGCAGGGCCTGGACTGGTATACTACAAGATGGGAGAAAACCTGGCTGAACTTTAAAAGGAGAGATCAGCACATCAAAGTCTGTTGGATGGACAGTTAGGGTGTTATTTGTTGGAGAGTAATGCTAATGCTCAGACCAGTGCTGTTTGTCATCTTCAACTCCCTGACTAGTGGAGTGCAGCTTGTGTATGACACCAGTTGATGAGACTAGTTGATAATGCTGTCAGGAAAGGGTACCATTCAGAGGCACCTCTGAATTTAGCATTCAACAATCTCCTTGACAGATTGGCAGAAAAAGAGAAGAATCTTTTCTTTCGAACCATCAGAGAAATTCAGTTTCCCCAAAACAGAGTGGATCAAAGACAGAGTCATTAAATTTAAGTATTTTCAATTCTGAGGTACTAAGTTGGTGATTTTCTTTTGGGAAGAAATTCTAGAGTGAATTCTTGGCCTTTTTGAAATCAATGGGTGTTCTCTCCTTGGCTTTAATGTGGACAGAAGGTCACCTACTTATCTCTTATGTTACGCAGTTCCTGCTTGCATTATTTCCTCTGTCAGTGTCATAGAAGCAGTGGAAGAAGACACTCTATCAGTATTCAGCTGATACACAGCTCCAGAAATGTAAAATGGAGAAAGTTCAAGATAATTGTGTTTTTGTATGTTCTTGTTACTGTCATCTGGCCTGCTGTACCCTCCCCGCCTGTGAGATTTAACCATATTACTGATGAATGGCTGATGCTAACGATCCTTCAGCCTTTCGTGACTTCTCTGTACATCTTCCTGCTATACTGGGAAATTTGCAGGCAATTTATGTCTTACAGCACCTGAAGTAGGTCAGTCCCACAGGACGGAACAGCGCAGGACAAACAGAGTTTCAGTCTGTTGAAGTGAGAGACTGCAGCTGCAGAAGGATTGCAAGATGGGATTTCTCATTGCTGGAGAAGATAATTTTTCTAGGAATGGAAGATGCTGAGATTTGATGTGTGTATTCAGCTCCAGCCCAAATGGAACCCTCCATGCTGTGTCTTGCTGCTGACCGAAAACCGTGCTTGTCACTGAAGCTGGCAGGACTCTTCCGTCAGGGTCCCAGGTGGAGCTGAATTGTGTTCTGGAAACCACAAGGCCTTTGGCTCGTTGATACTGCTTTTTTGGTGTTAGAATACATTTCTTGCTACTTGTGCAGAAGAAAAGCCAAAAATATGCCAAGACAATATTAGCTTTAATATTTCCTGGGAATATGAAAACTATGCTATACTGCCAGCAGGTCCTGAAGCAAGAGGGTTTTTGAATTCTGTATCTTTGTGATTTTTCTGTGTCCATTCTTCCCGAATTCTACATAAATTGCCAAGGATGTATGTGGGTACTTCATTTTTATTTTATTTTCTTTCTGTTTTTCTTTTTTTAAATAAAGTAGTAATATCTGAACTGTTGTTTGGCATGCATTTCTCCTAAAACAATTTCTTTCTCCTGATAGAAGGAAACGGAGGATCGGGGATGAATCATTTCATCTTTCTGGCAGTACTGTTCTCCTTGAGGACGGCACACTCCCATCAAGGTAAATGTTTGAACATTTGCTTGTGGTTGTTCATTTGTAACTCCTCTGAGAGTTATATGTTTAATCAAATTATCCTCGGTGGTAAGGAGATGAAGTAACTTATAAAATTACCTTTGGTAATCTGGTCATGAAAAGTTGTCATAGCTTGTAATGAAGTCTCAGAGGTTTTTTTTGTTTGTTTGCTTGTTTGTTTTTGATTTCCTTCCATCTTAAATGTTTTGGATCTGTAAATGTTTTGATCTGTACTCACTCCTTTTTGAATAGTTTATTTCCAATTTGGCCACTGTGTGCTTTTCTATATCTTTTGTATACTTTATCTTTCCTGTTTGCCTCATCTGTGTAAGCTTCAGCTTTTCTGTTGGCTCATTTCTGCATGTGCCATCAAACAGCAGGACCAGAATTTTATGTCTTGCAGTTTAGCTACATATCTAATATAAAGAAAAAAATCTCTGCATATATCCAGAGATAAAGATAAATTTCCAAAAGGTTGTTTGCACACTTGCTACTGGTAGTAGATTGGGCCTGGATCTGAAATGTTAAAAGAAGAAAAAGGAGTATTTGTAATTGGATTTTATGTGAATACCTTTAAGAAGGATTTATGAAAGTATAGTCAACATTGTAGAAATTGCATTGCCTTCATCGTAAGATGAAGGAGGGAGAGAAATTTTGTTTGTCTAAATGTATTAGGTATCATGCAGAAGGGGTAATATTTGTATTTTGGACTTCATTGCTCTCTTTCTCCTGAAAATTTATGGTTTTGCTCTCCACTCTCTCAGTTTTGAGAATCTGTTACCAGTATTCTGCAATGGCAAAACTTCGTAGTGCAGGCAAGTCTAAACAGCTACTGCATTACAGTAACTTAGTGAATTGTTTTCCCAGGGAGTTGTTCAGGGATAAAATTACTCTCCGTTGTTAATCATGAAGTTATTTGTTTGAATTAATTTTCAAGTTAAAGCAAGTCTTAAGATGCCTTGACTATTTAACTTTCATAGGAGCTGTAGTTATAACTGTGAATGTTACCAACTTTTCTATCTGTGTAAATCATACTATGAAGATCTTCTTTAATTCTGAATTTTTAACTCAGTGATTTGCAGGGGCTTGGCCTCTAGATGAATCATTAGTTATACTCTTTCTGGCATTTCTTGGTACTGTGGTAATGTCTATAAGCCCTGAGCAATGATGTGATCTCTGTTATGTCAAGCTCTGCAGAACATAAAGCTGAGAAGAGAACATACAGAGCTTATAATCATTGCAGTAGACATGGTAGTGACACTTGCAAATAGTATGGCCCAGAGAAGGAAAGAGAAGAAAAGGGGATCAGGAAAACTAGGAAGATAAGCAGAGGTTTCTTTTAATGATGCACTCTGAAGGAGCAAATACAGATATGAGGGAATTATGCATTATTTAGTATTTTTAGAATCTTTTAGAGCTTGCAGTTTCATTAGCTAGTGATTGATACAGTAACTTTTTTTCTGAGTATTTTTATGGTGCCTTTCATTAATATATTTTCATAGTGGCACCATAAAATGCACAGGAGCCCTTACTCCTCTCCAGCTGTGTTTCTCAACGCAAGCAGCCTTGCACTCTGTATTGTGCAATTATTGATGGTAGTTTTAATCACTCTCCAAGTGTGACACACAAATCTGTTAGGTTTCAGTCATCCAGGCTATCCAGCCTCATGACAGCACACCAATTGGAGTTCTCTGTCAATTTTTTTTTAACTGTCGGAAAAGAGCTATGATTTAGTTCTGTATGAAGCACTCACAACAATTTTGTCAAAACTTGTCTCTCTTGTTAGAGAACAGCTATAAGACACATTTTTCTCTTTGATGAGCTTGTTATATCAGTAGCACACCTGGTTTAAAGGTTAGGTTTAGAAAATTATGTAGGTCTTACTCAAACTGTTATCTAAAATCATGTATTTAGACAAGCCCATTGCAAGCTTTTCCAAGCTACTAGACATATAAAAGTTCTTTATTTGGAGCTTTATAAAGGAGCTTGGAAAAATCTGGCTTCCATACCTGAACCTAGCTACAAGTTGGTGCTCAGTGGTAGCCTGAGTATTTAATTAGTATTTAAAAATTGGGAAGAAAAATACCACAAAATGTAAAATATGGCAGGCAGGTATTATACTAGTACCCTATTGATCCACCGAGTTCTCTGTATTTCAGTTTAGAAGACTTGTTTGTTTTTATTAATTTGCTGGGGACGTGTTCAGTGGGAAGTAACATCAAGTCATTCAGCGTGTGGTCATTCTCATGTCATGCATTGGCTTAATGATAAACAGATGTCAATGAGAGTTTCTCCATTACAATTCTCCTAGTTGTGGAGTTCTCTCAGGCATTTTCTGGGTGTTCTCTTTAGTTTCTATTTTGCTGCCTGTCTGATCTGTACAACTAAACAACTAAGTAGCTGGTGAATTTCACAAAGGAGATGAGAAATTTAGCATAATTTTGCAATTTTGTGCTTTTCTTACTGTCTTTCTTCTCACTTCTGAGGGTTAATGAGAATCCAGGAGAGTAATGTTTTCTGTGTAAGTGATACTAGTTCTGTCAGTGAGGTTTTGGCTCATTCTGTGAGGGAAACTAAACCATTTTTCTTAAGGGCAGTATATGGAGAACAATGGGGAATGGTGCAGAAAAGTAGGGTCACTTCCGGAGTGTTTGCTCACCAGCAGCCTGTTTTTTCATCTGGCCCTAGTAAAGGTTTCTGCAAATCAGCTGGTTTTTCTTTCCAGGTTACACTTGGGAGCTACTTCGTGCCTCTGTTTTTCACAGACAGATCTGCCAGGTCCCTTCCCTTAGGTTTGTGCTGGGCTCATCTGTTTTCCCTGAGTTGGTTCAGCATTGCAGAAGGCTAAAAACCAGGAATGATAATGGCCCAGATTGTGAGATCAGTCCAGTTTTTACTCACAAAATGAGATTCCCTTTCTAGGCTCAGCTGCACAGTGCTTCATATGACAGGGTGATAAAGGTACAGGTAGGGCTGACCAAAAGTGAGCAGCTAACACTACATAGTGAAGAACAGTTTTACAGTTGATTCCTTAGCATATGTGAGATTTTAACGGTCAAACATCACCTTTACATTTACCACAAAGACTGTCACTAGCAGATTAGTACCTGATAAATCCTCAAACGATGAGATATCTCAGACACTAAAGCCCAGTTATCTTGTTTTGATGGCAAAAGTCTGGAATATGAGAGATGAAGTGTACATTGTCATGTGTTCCCAAAATACCAAACGATCCTTTCCTTCCATAGTTAATTTTATCGTTCACTCCATTGCTTGCCTTGTTCTGGCTGCCTTCCCAGTCAGTGCTTGGCAGTGGAACTAACAATAATTCTGTTTTCCAGTAAAACCTAAAATTGCTGCTGCTTCATCATTCAGACAAGTGAGGTTCAGGCCTTCTACTTTATCTATACAATAACAAACGTGAACTAGTTGCCCTAAGTGCTGGGTTTCCCCAAAGTAACGTCATACTGCTGCCAGTATTATTCAATCCTTGCTGTTAAGCAGCGGATCTGTTCTTAAAGACCATGTCGTAAACGGGGTCAAATAGGAAATTTTACTTCTGCATATGAAACATTTTTGAATTTTTCTACAGGAGACACTGATTCTCTCAGATCCTGCTATCATATAATCGCAAATGTTTGTCTTTCTTCAATAATCAAGTATTAAGACTAATGTCAGAATTGACAGAAGAGGAAGAAATGTGTATTAATACTTATTCCTCCAATACTTTTTAAGATACAGCAACAGTCTCTGAGATCCATTCCTTGAAGACTGAGACTTTGTTTTCTCCAAGACACCTGAAAAGCCTTTCATAGGATGGCAGTAATTTCCTCTATATTGAAAACTTGTGACTTTCCTTTTTTTTCCTGTACCTTTCATAATCTACTGGATTTTAAAAAATACAATTAGTAGATGATTTTGTAAAAGACAAAATTTTCTGAAGGAGAGGATCATTTCTAGGTTGTTAGCTAAGGCTCGATAGAGATTTTCTTCTACATATTCTTTAGATATAGTTTGGACTGGTATGTAAAACTCAGTGGTTTCAGTGTCTACATTCTCCAAATTATTGAACTTACTTATAAAGTTTATACTTATATAAAATTTTCCTTAAAAAGTTTTTTTGCTTATTGATCAGATATAGATAGATATTGATCAGATACAGTGTTTCTCTTGAGCCTTTCATTTCCTACAGATAATGCAGGGATTCACACATAAGGAAATTGCTGTGCTAGTGTTAGAGCAAAGCAGGCACTGCCAGATAAACTACAGTCCAATTGCCACCATGAGCAGCTGTATCAATGTATAGGTTCTCAGAACATGCCCAAACCAGTAATGACTAAATTTACTGGATATAGTGTCTGGGGTAATCGCTAGGCCAGTGTTCAAGCACGCGTGAGAAGTGATGGGAGTTGTATAAGCAGCAGCTTGCTGGGATTACTGGCTTTGGCAGTTTCAGACCACGTTAGATGAGGATCGTGACTGCAAGGGGTGGGGAAGCCCAGAATGAAGTGTGTTATTAAAACACACAGCTACTTCTCTGATTTCCTTCCTGCATCTTGTTTATAATGAGCAGAAACACCTTGGAAAACAGCTATGGCGGAAGAAAAATCCTACTGACTTAATTAGATGTTTCAGTTCCTTGACTTCAGTTCCTTGGCTTGGCTCGCAACCAGATCATCTGGTTTTTGAGAGAGGAGAAAATATAGGTCAATGAGTGCTCTGTTTTATCCCTTCTAAAAGCTGTCTTTTGGGGCTTTTGTCTTTTGGGGAAGGGAACAAGGCTGTTCCCCACTCCACAAGAGAGGGACAGCTCCTAAGGTGATCTCTGCTTTTCAGTGAGCTTTGTCAGCCCCTTTCCCAACACCAAATACGAGGTTAGTCTGAGCAATGGATTAAACCTAAGCTCACGAATGGGTGGAAGTGCCGTTATAATCAGGTGTCTAATTCCAGCAGAAGGATCCGTAGCCCTGAATTAAACACCTAAGCTCTGTGCAGAGCAACCAGGAATGTGCCTAAAGCTACACTGCGGTCTGAACTGGCTTGTGAAGGGAAACTCTTAGCCTTTCCTTTTCAAGGTCCTGATTTGCATTAACTAAATTAATCTTCATGAGGTCAGAGAGTAAAAATGAGCCTGAATTTTCAGTCCTAACAATTAGAGGCCTTGCTGGAGACAGGAGTTTCCTGAGATTTTTCCCTATTTGTGTTGTTATGCATTGTTTTGTTTCTCTTTTAAGACTGAAAAAAAGGAATGATCAGTAGTCTGATAAAGTAGCTAGTAAATTGATGGCATAATGAAATTAAATAGCACAACCAAGACCATGGTGAGGATATATTCAAGAGCTCCATTCTAGCTTTCTGATGAAAAAAATAAAATATTATCTTTGTTTTTGATGTCGACTGTGTGAGACTCTGGATGACTCATTTTACTTTTTGCTTCTTCTGAGCTGGTTGGTGTGGGACTTATCATTTCTCATCACTGTATTTTCTCAGGTCTGTCTTGCCAATATGGTAAACATAAAGTAAATTTTCAAAAGCATCTGCACTCTCTATCACCCTGGAAATGTTTATAATCAGCATGGGTTTGGGAAGGTAATTAGGAATGGCTTAGTTTAATTTTTGCTTATGAGAGCAAAAAATAGAGAGTTTTCCCTGTAGGGTCTGTTTTTTTTTTTTTTTTTATTATTATTCATTTTCAGGATTCTTCTTTGCTACCTCCTCCACTGGACCCTGGGAGAGTCAGGGTCAGAGGTGGGAGCGGAGTCTGACATGTCAAACTACCCGTTCCTCAGCCCGACTGATGGGTCTCGTGAGGAAACTGTCATGGAGCCTTTGGTCTCATGTAGCTTACACACGCTTGAAGGACTGAAGCATACAAAAACATTAATTTTTTGTACCATTTTTGTGCTTTCAGAATCCCTCGTGTTCCCAGTAACATACCTTCACGTTTCCAAAGATTTGCCTCTTCAGCGTCTGCAGGTGGAATGGGATGTTGGCAAGTCAGCACACGATGCTGAGCTGTCAATGTCTTTTGAAATACAAGTGAATCGAACAGAAGAAAATACCACTGTGTGGACAGTAAGTGTATTTAAACAAAAACGAATATTTTAGATGTCTGCAATATGTATGAATCTGAAGCAAAATCAAATGTTCAGATGCATGTACAGGTTGCACTATTGTTTAAGTTCACCATTTACAAAATAGTATTTCCCAAGTTGAACTAGAACTAAATCCATATTTCAGTAGATGCCACACTTGGCCTAATGTTATGTCCAATTTCAGTGAACATAAAACATTGGCTCAGAAAAGGGTGTCATTTCTGCCTGTGCAGAGTGTAGCTGCACTTTGCATATCCTTATTCAGGTACCGTAGTGGGCTACTAAGGACATCTGATTTTTAAAGGCCTCCAATCACCTTTGAAGGTGCAGGTTCCCTGAGGCTCTCAGAAAAAAAAAATCTTTGCTCCTAATGCGGGCAACTAGTTATCTTTGTAGCCTGATTACTACTTTTCACTATTGGTTAATTAAGCAGAACTCTTGTGTTGCTGCAGCTCATCTTAGGAACCAAATAATCTCAGCATTACCAGGTTGTATAAAGCTTGGTTTGGCAGTGCTAGCAATTGCCTTATATCCAATGCTTACAGGTAGGAAGTTAGTTGGGAAAACTGCTCTAACTCATTTAAAGCTGCTATTTGTTAACAAAAAAGGTTTTTTTTTTCTGAAAGCAAGAGTCAAGAAAATAAGATGGACACTGTTAAAAGAGTCATAACTTATTGCTGGTCAGTCAGGTTTTTGTGTTTCTTGACTCTGAGGAACCAAAACTTCACTACAGAAGAGCCAGGTGTAGTTCAGAAGATATTGACCACATTGATAAAGGGGTTATCAACACTTCCTGGACAGATCTAACCCTGAAATTGCAAAGAGGGGTCATGTATCTCCAAAAATAAAATGTTTGTTTGGGATAATCTTCCAAGAAAATCTGTTCGCTTGCAGGAAGAAAAAAAAAAGCTGTGTAAATCTAAGGACGCAGCTTGTACTGGCACTCACAAAAATCACAGCATGGAAAATAAATAGGATATTTTGGATATTGCTACCTCACAGGAATGCATTTGCTTCACTCTTGTTCTGAACCAATAACGAAACTCGGCATCTGCTCACGCCAAAACACGCACAGTCTATAGAACTTTAAAAGCGGCTGCATTCTTCAGTGCTACAATTCAGACTAAAACTGCAAAATGATTGCAGACTGTCTGTCAGAGTAATGCCTCTATGAAAGCGCAGGTGCTGCTGATGGAAAGCAGCTCTAGCTGTCAGTGTGAGCCAGAGCTCTGACACAGCTCGTTGGAGCATCACTGATCTCTGTGCTGAGAATCTGGCACGGTCGCTTTTATTCTTAATTACAGGCCATTAATATAAATGTTTTGAGTCCTTTCTTCCTGCTTCTTATGGACTTTTGTGCCAATGAAGATTCACACTTGGGGTACCTTTTCACCCGTAGCTGTTTGCGTGTCTTTTGTTGCTGCCCTTGTTAGTCTGAGTTGCAGGGTGGAGTATTCGTACAGCCCTTTCAAGGCCTAGGTGGGCTGAGCACGTACATGCTGACAGGAATCTGGAAGGTTTTTTCTCTAAGGGAACAGCAGTAGAGACGGGGTTTTTTGGACGTTGCTGCATTCATATAATTCAATATAAAAATGTTTCTCAAAATGTTTCTTGCATTTCCATTTTACAACAGTGAAGCCTTTCGGGGAAACATGCAGGTACTAGCTTGTTGCTAGTGGTAATACTGTCGGCAGCCTCTGTGAACTACAGCCAGATAATATCTATGGTCAATGCAAATCCATGTTGTAATCCGGAGCGTACAGCAGCGCTTTAGACAAGGTGCACCTCCAGACAGCAATATGTGTATGCAGGCTGCTATTAACAGCAGGCACAAGAAATCTGCTGAGAATCTGTGGAAGCAAATCCAGTTCTTGAGAAGCAGGGCCTGACTCACAGTGATGTTGTTATCAAGTAGTCTTACCAACATCTCGGTCACTGCACTACTGCTAGTGCAGATTTTTAAGCAGTTACTTAGACCTCTGAGAACATGAGATCACATGTGGCAGCTTGGATTTCATAGACTGATATTTTCAAAAACATTTTCCTCCTTCGAGCCCGCTTTCCCTCTCATGGTGCTTGCTTGTAATTCAAAATATGTATGCATTGCTGTGATTTCAATACTCTGCCTGACTTGCCTGTGTTTATAGGAGTTTTATAATGTCACACTTGACAAATCAGGGAAGCCTCTTCATTGGAACTGGGATTCAGACTTACCTCTGGAGTGTATGTCACACTCTGTGAGAATCAGGAGTAAAGCAGAAGCATCAAAGCTCTGGAGTCAGTGGAGTCTGTGGGAGACCATCCCGGGTAAGCAAAATAAGACTTGGCATACTGGTTTTATTTTTGCCAGTAGAATGCTAGATTATTATTTGCTGATGATTTTAACGATAGTCACCAATTCAGGAGAGCAAACATCAAATCAATAATTTGTTTTAGAGCATTTCATCTGTAAGCACCAACCAACTCCTTTCTGCTGGCAGTAAGAGTAATTACTTCAACCCTCGTCTTGATTTGCAGACTGTTTCCTCAGACAGTAGGTGGAAAGTTTAGAGCTTTTATAGCTCACACATTAAAACAGTGCATTGCACTGAGTGGTACAGGCACTTGAGTTTGAGTAGATTTTGTATATGTGTGTGTTTTGTGAAGCCGCTTTTTATCTTGCAATGAAATGTGGAAATCTAAAGGCAGTTTTGGGCTGCTCACCTAACTTTAGCTGTTGCCCAAGGCAGGAGCCTTTCCTGTAGCTTAGGTTATCACTGGCGGAGGCTGGGGGAGAAGAGAGCGGGCGCACAGCTGTGGTTGCATCATCAGTTGCCTGAATGTTTCTTTTGTCTTGGGTCATAGCTCTGCCTACTATGAAAGAAGCAGAGAGGGAGGAGCGAGTCAGCTTCTTATGCCGCGTGGACAGAACTGCTGTGAGCTGTATGAGAACATACGGGGGTGGACTAAATATGTAATCAAACAATACAGCAATAAGCAGGTTTTCTTCAGATTACAACATATCTTACTGGAACAACTTGGTTTCCAGGGAATTCAAATCATTTAAACAAATAGATATCTGTTGTGCTCTGCTTCACAGAAAAAAAATAAAGTGGTTTTGCAAAAGAACTCTGTTCTTGTCTGGATCAACAGCAATTTGGGGTTGTAAAAGGAGTACAGGTCTGTATACTTGGATTGTAACACAAATTGCCCTTCCTCCTTGCCTTCTATAATGGAAGAGGAGATGCAATACTCACCTTTCAGTCTGACTTCAATCCTGGACATTTTATTTTTTGATTGAAATTTGATAAGAATCATAGAATGCCTAGGGTTGGAAGGGACCTCTAGAGATCATCTAGTCCAAACCCCCTGCACATGCAGGGCCACCTAGAGCACGTGGCACAGGGCTGCATCCAAGCGGGTCTGGAAAATCTCCAGAGAAGGAGACTCCACAACCTCTCTGGGCAGCCTGTGCCAGGGCTCTGTCACCCTCACTGTCAGGAAGCATCCTTTGATGCTTCAATTTATGGCCATTTCCTCTAGTTCTGTCAGTTGCCACCCCTGAAAAGAGGCCAGCCCCATCCTCCTCACTGCCTCCCTTGAGGTACTTGTACACACTGATCAGGTCCCCTCTCAGC
>JAWLRI010000673.1:3037463-3049528 GCA_034781795.1 Crypturellus tataupa
AATAAAACCCTCAAACAACATTGGAAGGGATATTTTAAAAAAGAAATTGATAAAACTAGAAATTCACAGTTTATAACTAGGCCAATAACAATTTCCTTCCTTTACAATATCCCTTCATTTGTCAATTAAAGAGAAACATTAATGAGCTTAATGTAAATTAACTCTAGAAATGTTTGTTATATACAGCACGAACTTTATGCCCATTATGCATATTTGTTGAAACCTACTGACGCTCATAGAAATCACTTTTAGATATAAAATCATGTTTTACAACTGAATTTGCAGCAATTATTTGTCAAGTTTTGTTGTCATGGATCCCCACAGAACTGAGTATTTCAGAACACATATGCATTTCAGGATGGAGAATCCTTTTAAAGTATACTGATATCTCCTTTGCTTACCTTTCTAATAATTAGAGACCTTCGTATTGCCTTTTCTACATTAAGTGCTATGGATTAACTGTTAACAATTAATATGGGTGCTGTTTTTATTTTATTTATTTGTTAATACTAATGATAATACTTGCTTATTTTGCTTTAACTGCAGAAAAATAACATGGAGTTGTTTCATGTAGCCCCATCTAGTTATTAAAAGAAATCTCATACTCTATCCTAACTGAGGTAGTGTTTGAAACTACTGTATAAGATCTGCCAGTCCCATTCTTGGGAATACTACATTATTTCCTTTGGAGTTTATACCACTATTTGGTCTACTGTGATTGACATTTTGGTTTTATAGAAACATTTACTTCTTATGACCAGAGAAGTCCAATAATCACTGGTGGGTGTGTTTTCAAAGCATTTAAAACACATTTCAACATATAAATGTCTTACTTGTGTCACTGACCATAGAAGAGTTGAATTGTTTTTTCGTTGCTCTTTCTTTCAGTGGGAGCTCATGAAAACAGGACCTAGGAAACTAAACTTGACTGTGAGCAGCAACTTACAGATCTGATTTACCAGAACCTGGCAGTATGCAGTGCACGTGAGAACTCAGTGAATTGATCTCTGCAAAGCAGTGCTTATGTGGCAAGATGAAATCTCCACTAAGAGCGAATAAATCCTATATTTCAGTACAAATCACTTTATGCTTTTACTGGTTCATTGAAGTCTCCAGTAGCACAGCTAGTAAGATCAGGTTTATGAGTATTAGGATCAATTTCACATATCTTTATCTAAGTATTAATCTGACAATTACTTAAAAAAATGGTAAGAGTGAATGAATAAAAATACATTCTACCTAGTACAGTACAGTCCAGCTGAATTATTCATCTATATCAAAATCAAAAGGTAACCCTTTCTACTGTAGGCATTCTAATAAGGGTGGCCATGCTACTTATATATATATTTGTATATATTTATACTACCTTTTTATAAAGGCTTCTGAATCTTTAGATGCATGACAAGTGGCAAGGATAATTATTTCTTTAAGCTTTCACTCATTAATTTAACAACCTCTCTAGTGACATGATAAAGGCAACTGTCTTCCCCTAACAGTCACTGTGTGACTCAATACCAACGTAAATTTGTAAGTACTGCTGCTTCAAAATTTGGTTCTTAAGGCTTTTCACTACAATTTTCAGTACTATCTGATGCCTGATTACTTGCACATTGAATTTCAAGAAAACCTTAGTTTTTACAAAAGGTTGTTTCCATGGAGCATGGAAATTGCTCATTTACTATGTCTTCTCACAAAGCAGCAATGATTAAATGTTTTTAAGTTTAGTTGATGCAATATTCATTTATCTAATAAAAATCATGCTCTTCAAAGGTTTTCAGTTAAGTATATGACCAACATTCATACCATGTGAGCATGAGTCAAAGAACTTCAAACACATGCATATCAGGGAAAACAATTTGATTTCAGCATCTCAAGTTTAAATGATTTTTTTGTTTTTGAATCAAACTGTAGTGAAAATCCTTAACTGGTTCAGGTAAGATACATATTTGTAAAGGCAACGAAACTGGAGAGACTGCTAACAAAATGACTTACAACTATAGTAATATTAAAATAACTTAAAGAATGCCTTAGATTCACAAAGGCTTTTCTTGCTGTCTGAAGTTACAAACCCCCCAAATAGTGTTACAAACAGTACGAAAACGAACAGAGAAGGGCTAACATTAAACCCCTGGCGTCCATGCTTACAGCACGGCTGCCCACTGCTGCCAATGGAATGCACCCTCAGATACTCCGATTCCCATTATCCAGGGGTTAAAAAGCAAGGCATTGTTCTGCTTCTCTGGACAGGTTCAGAAGTCAGTCATAAAAGATGTCTCTGCACGTTGTCCTGTTTTTATTTATGTTAAAAAAATGAAATGAAAATTTGTGGAGGTGTTCAGTGCTCGGCTCTTGCATATACTGATAATTACTATTATTAAAACTATGGTAATGTTTAATAACTCCCCAAAGGGCTCAAAAAGACTGGGGCAGTAATTGGTTGAGGAAAAGAAAGGTTTTCAGTTCACTCTTCTGGTACCAGTAGCTTCTGGAAGAGTCTAGAAGATGATGCTCCAAAGTAGCACATCCAGTCAATTGGAGGTTGTTTGAGGATTTCAGTAAGTTCATATATGATACACTGCCTGAGACAGAGGTCAAGATTCAGCTGATGCATCAATTACTGGTTGTTTTGTTGGCGTAGCTAGAACAGCCTCTGCTTCTTCGTGCATCTAACAGAAAAATATGGATGTCAGTAGTGCCTTTAGATATTTCTCTAGAAAGACATAAAATGGCTTCCTGCAGGACATGCCGGGATGACATTTATTTACAAAATGAATCCTGCACCTGGTGGGCACACTTTGGTGCATTCAACTTACCTGTAAAAACTGTACATCTTGAAATAGCTCCTGAATGAACCTTCGAGATGGCAGTCGAAACGTACAGTGTGCCAACAAGTAGGACACCTCGGAGTAAAGGCATATGTCATCAAATGCTTGGGGATACTTCTCCTTAATTCTGATCAACAAGAAACACAAAGGTTTTAAAATCCCACACAGACTTCTGACATATATATTTCTTTAATTTTCAATTAAATTTTTGTACATTATTTTGTACCAAATTGCACGAAATCTGTATTAATGAGACAAAATAGACTACTCACTTTGAAAGTTGCATATAGTACCTGAGAATACTTGATCTTAAAATAATAGGGCTAAGAAGTAGACAGAGTATCAAAAGAGAGGCAGCCAGGGGTATTATGAATATATAAGTAACTACAGCAAAGATAACTTCTTATTTTTTCACATTTTTTAAACCAAGGGTTTCTACATTTTAACAGTCATTTATCAGTCTCCAACAAGACCCATCCAGAAGAACTTTTATCATCATGTTTAATCCCTTGATTTATATTTCTGTATTTGTAACATGAGTTATTCTATAAATTAATTCCAGTAGTTGTACTCCTGTTTAAACCAGAGTGTGCTCCTTAAGAAGCTAACTTCAGATTATTTGGTTATCTAATGCACTTTATCTGGCACAAACAGAAGAACTAATCAATTGTCTCTTCTTTTTTAAAGATACATCACATATTAGAGAGTTGTAAATGATATGGGTATACAAATAAAGCTATATTCACTAAGATATCTAAAGAAGCATCAGTTCACTTAAATTATGTTTTCCAGAAAAAAAAAAAAAAAAGGGAAAGAATTAGATATTAAAAACAAAGCAGGAATATTAAAAGGAAAATTCTTCAAATAATCCTTATGACAAGAAACTACCTCTACTTGTTAATATAAATATAGAACAGATGCCCCTAAGTGTATTAGCACACTTACATCTGCTGCAAAGTTTAGTGCTGCACTAAAGTTAAAAGTTGGCTTGTACACTATGTTCAGCTACTCTAGTAAAATACTATAAAATCTGCTTGACAATTTTTAGAACTGTTGGAAATAATGAAAACTTCTATAAGATCATAAGGGAACGCAAACAACTGAATGGTGCTAAAATCGTAATTAAAAAAAAAATAATCTAACTTACGTCAGGAGTCCAGTTTCATGGCCCTTTGTTCCTACGGAACTGCTCAAGTTGATCACTAAACGTAAGACTTCTTTCCGCAGCAGTATCCTACATACTGGCGTATCATCTGGAATTGATTTTACTCCTTGAAAAATAAATTGAACAGTATGAGATTTAACCAGAATAGTCGTTGTGTTACACTTACATCAGATGAATGAATTTCAGGGTTTTATATAAATGCATATATATGCACATGTGTGTACCTATATGTACATATGATATATTCTTTCTTAAAATACTAGCAAATGTTCCCATCAAAACTTAAAAAATATATTTTAGTGATTTTTAACCCGGCCATATTTAAAAAAGTTAGCGGTTATTTGGAAAGTTATATTAGTGGTACTGGAAAATATTTGGAAAAAATGAAGTCACTGTAATATTCCAGTGTTAAATGATACTACAAAATGATTTCTCTTTTAGAAGATGCTGCTAAAATCAACAACAGGCTACTTCCTTAGAAATTATGATAGGTTCAACAGGTTTTGAACATAGGTTCAAACAGAAAAAATTGTTTTCTCTTTACAAAAATACAAATTTCTATTTATACTTCAAAGGTCTTTTGAACCGTATGAAAGACAAAGTCAGCAACCTATTTTTTTAAAAACCTACCAATACTAGGAATAAAAGACAATTTTATTGTGATATATAATACAGGGTCCCCTAGGTTACCTGCAAAAATGACATATAGCCTAGGAATTACAGTATGAAAGTACATTTTCCCATCTACACTTAAACATAGGCAGTACTGCTGCCTTCACTGATAATAATTAGGGCACCACTGGGTTTTATCAGCTCACTTGCAAGTAATACACATTAATTTGCTGCAGCAAACATAAATCTAATATTGTTTTGCCACAACACCTAAGAAAATACTTCAAGATATTCATAATTATGAATATAAGATTCATTTTCATAAAGCAAACTTACCTAGTACAAGCTCTGTACTCTTGGTGCTGCTAGCAGAACCATGGGATACTGCATCGCTACAGCCTGAAATTCCAGAAAATTTGGAGGAATGCACATCCAAATGATTGTGTATGGCCTGCCCACACCAGTCAGTATATGGAATGTCTGAAAAATCTGACAGAAACAAAATGTTGTATCTTTCCTACTCATGCTTTTCCTCATTTCAAATGCCTATCCTACTTCCTATTATAGTTAAGTGTGCAAGACACTGATATTCTAAGCAGGGTAACTGCTGGTACACTGTTTTTTATACAATTCAAAAGGAAAAAGAGAAAGAAGTCTCCTGTTTCCTATCAGGGTATTAAAAAAAAAAAAAATCAAATACAAAGTAAATTCCTCTGCCCATACAGAAGCAGATGCAGTCCCCATTTGGGTCATGAGCTGCTTGAAACAACAGGTAGAGGAAGAGCCTAAATGCACAAGAATTATGAAAGGTGCTAGGCTGCCAGAAACTGAGCCCTGCCCTCATTTAACAGAGTGAGAGTGACAGTGTGTTACTAACTGAATGCATATTCCTGTAGTAAAATAGTGAGGATTCCTACTAGGCAGGAGTCAGGATTTCCATTTTTTTTATTATGGTCATTGTAAAAGGGATGCAACTGCAAGCTCTGCAGAGTAGGCTCCAAGGCAAATAACCAATACATCTTTGCATCATTCTTTTTGAATCTCCGATTCTGAAGAAATAAAGATCACTAAATCCAGAAATTACTGCACAACTTCAACAGACTTCTCAAGGAGCTTTATTTTCTTCTTATTTTAAGGTCTTGAAATCACTTTTCCTTCAGTGCAAGGTAAGCCTCAATTTTCAGGACACTGATTTATAAGGATTAGTTAAGATTTAAAATTTCACATTTTATACTTTTAAAAATATTGAGTATATTAGTGAAAGTTAATTTCAAGGCAGTATAGTCAATAAGAAGAAATAACAGATTAATCATCTTTAAAGATGAACATAATTCAAACTTTTTCTTCACTTGTGTCACACTTCCCCACAAGAGAACACTAACCTGCACGATTATATGAAGAGTTCACTTTGTTGTTAGGCTGATAACCCAATATTTGAATGCAGACACAATAAAGACAGTTCTCATCTGTGTGCTCCTGCAGTCCAGTATCCTCTGTATTTTCTAGAAACTGAGAGGCATCTGAACGGCTTGTATTCATTATTTCTGTGAGACTGATCTGCTGTCGAAGCATCTGGAAAGGACTTTTGACAACATCACTTGTACCTGATGGAAGACCTGCAGATAAGTGATTAAATATCCAAATAAATGAATAAATAAATAAATAAAACCAAAACCACACAACCATCAGCTACTGTAACATTATTTGAATTAAATTTTCTCTTTTCAAGGCTGAGCCAAAAAAAAATACATAACTTTTCTTTGGAATGGTTAAGCTCCATTTTGTTATCATTACTGAAGTAAACAGAGCATTTCAGTCTTAGCTTATCCTAAATGACAAACAACTGAAGTGTATACAACTAAACCTATAAACACACATAGTATAATATGTGGTAAAATCTGGTGTTATTTCAACATTAGTAATATTCATGTAATATTATGTTATGAATTTTCAAACTATCAAACAAGATTAGTAAAAACAATACTCCAGATGTATATAAATGAGATTATGCACAAACGAAAACAAAACACACCCCACAGATGTGCTCCTTCCTAAGTACCAACACACACAATTCTGAAGAAAACTTATCCTACACCAAAAATTACAGAAACACACCTCCAGAAAATTCAGCTTTACATATTATATTAACAAATAACAACAGCAAATCACTGGGATGCATCTATTTCGATGTTCTGTATGCTTGTGACAATCTGCCAGATGACGGACAAGCACGACCACAACTATTTATACTACTCTAGAATCAGAATCAAGGCTTCCTTTTTATCTGTTCTACTAAAAATATTGATGCCCTAACATGCTTCTGACTATTCTGGAATAAAAAGGAAGTGCACTGCAGAACAAGCCAGGCATTACTCAACACTTGCAATTCTTTTGTACCATGTTCCATCACTTCTGCTGGCACAGAAACATCACAGAAAGACAAAAATTACTTTCTGAAATACACACCTACTGTTTTTTATTGGTACGTCTAAATTCACATGTAATCAAAGGGGAGTCAAAATGTAACAGCTGAATATGTATGCAGCATTATCCTTTTAATCTTAGCTTAAAATATGCTACTTTATCCACTCTCACTTCCAGTGTTTGCTTAGCAATAGCTTATATTATGATAAAAGATATGAAGACTTTCTTTCTTAGTTTATTAGAGGTAGATTGTATTTATGTTGCTTTCAAGCAACAACCCATTGTCTTGAACTACACTGAACAAATAGTTAGTGGTCTGAAAGCCAGAACACACCTCTCAAAACACAACAGCAAAAATAGCATTTTTTTTTTAACATAAAAAAACCCCTATATACTCTCCCAATACCCTAAATAACAAACATTTAAGTAAATAATGGAAAGGTACGGAGAGGAAAAAAAATACCTCCCGCATCAGGTGCAAAGACCCGAGCTCCACGGTCATCAAATGGAGGTGTGGTTTTCTTCTGGAAATACGGAGTTTCCTTTACCTGGAATGTTCAAATAAAAACTAAAATAAGCACAGATTATAATCATATACACAGGAAAATCACTTTAATCAGGACAACTGCAGGAAGAGAGATGTAATTAGAAGTAGAAGTTAAGAATGGATGGATTCCTGAATGCTACAAAAAGCCAATGAGAACAAAGTACTTTTGTAAATGAGCACTTTCAAAGCAAGACTTATAAATTCTCAGTAAATGGCAGTGGTGACAGGCTGTAAGGAAATCAGTGACCCAGAAATTCCTCTTCATGGTCTGTCCCTGATCACTCCAAAATACTGGAGATCTCTCAGGACAGCAGAGCAAAAATAACAGAAAGACCCCAGGAAAAGAGAGAGAAAAAAAAAAAAAAAGTTGAGGAAGAAAACTGAGGCAACAAAAACAGGCCATGGAGACTGAGGAAGAGCAGCAAAAAAAGAGATATAGTAGTAATTGCATATAGGAGGAATATAAGCAGGAATGACGGAAGATCTTGTCTTTGCTCTAGTTTGAGTAATCTTTGAGATAAAAATGGAATTTAGGTTTGAAAAACAAAGACTAAGCAAACCAAAGATAGAAAAGACACTGATTTACTTTTGATATATGTCCTGTTTGTGATGTCCTTGTGATGTGTCAGTGTCTGCTTACTAAGTAGAAAGAGGAAGAGAACTGATAAGACACTGAGATAACCTATTTTAATTTATATGCATCTCTGATATTAAATAATATAATGCAGAGTATGGTAAAATATATGTGAATAGTATAGTATTATATCAAGAGAACATGGTAGCAGGAAGATTTTACTGCAAGATTATATGTTTTGTATGGTTGACTAGTGAACATATGTACCAGTTGGCTAAACAGATTTTAGAAACGTCCACAAACTATGCCAATCTTAGCATAAGAACTGTCAACCAGAACTCCTATGACAGCATTTTTACCAACATTTAACACTTCTCTAACCTACTCTATTCCATTATTTGCCTAACAACACATACAGCGATGAAAACAGAATGGAGCTTTTCTATAAACAGGGCTAGAGAATTTCCTCATGTTCTCCAAAAGTCATTTAAAGTACCACAACATATTTTTCTTCTTTTTGCAATCTTATCTATTTGGAAAAAAACACCACAGTTTGTCACTACTCAGAATGAAGATGCAAATGCACTAAATTATTATACAAATACCTGAAATATTTCATTGATATCCACTGGGAGAGCAAGGCCAATGTAATCATCAGAGCTACCGTATGTAGCATTAGAAACCATGGAGCGAACGGAAGAGGAACGCTGAAGTGTGTTTTGGTTAATAGGACTTAATAAGTCTTCTTTATCTAAGGAAGCATAACTTAAAGCTTTCATGAACCTGTAACATTAAGAGAGGAAATCACAATCTTTGTCAATTATTCATTTTGGCACATTACAAATAAGGACTGCTGACAAAGACTATCCTCATCTTCCCATTGTAAAATCCAGACTCTTTACTCTGTCGAAGCTTGCTACTCTGTCAAATTACAGCTATTTAAGCTCATTTCTTTCATTCTGTGCATGGTATTGCCTCATGCCATATTGCATGGTTTGGCAGTTCCTCAGTGAAAAATATCTTACGATCTTTTCTTTGGAAGTTCTGGGATAAGACTTTGATGAATAGTAGGATGGAACTTTTGCTTAAGGGGTTGCCTCCCTGCTAAAGAAAAGAATTTCACCAACTTACCAGTCTTTAAAAATTTACAAGCCATGTGCATCCCAACACAATCAGGAAAGATTTAGACTTTTAAACTGCCTTATTTTTTTTTCATAATTGTTCAGAGCTTTGCAACTGCAAAGTTTGGGTTTGCTGAGTATCAGAGTGGAAACAAGGAGTTTTTTATCCTGCACTCTAAAGCAGCCATGCAGGAACTTGAACCTGCCCAGGTTCTGCTCGGGGAGCAGAGCTGACTGGGACAAGCAGCCTGGAGGACAAGAAAGAAATTTACTGGGAAAATGAGACTGTCGAGAGGGGGAGCTACAGAACTTCAACACTGAAGTCTTCAGTGTTGAAGTCTTCAGTCACAGCCCTAATGACAGGAATGGGACCAACAGGGGTGCACAGGTGACAGGGGAGAAGAGATAACAAAATCCAGGTAAGCTGAAAGTTAATGAATTAAAATTAAAATTAAGTTTCAGGGAAATGGGAAACTTCCTTAGCCACTTCTTGTTTTCATTCCCCAAAATGAGAACTTGTGTACGCTTTCTGTTAGGCTGCAGGAACGGATGAGCTGTGTGGTGGATTACAGCTTCATACTCTGAGATGGCCGTGTAAAGTGTCAACATAACGCAGGACAGATTTTTCCTTCCTTTTCATCATCATTCTTCTTCAGGTTTGTTGAAAAATGAAAAAAAAATCCAAGTATCTAGAAAACCGCACTATTGATTATGTTGAAAGAACATTAACACTGAAAAGGTTAAACAAAAAGTGCTAAAATACTAGCTACACATCCTTACAATAGTATTATCAAGCATTTAACTGAAAAGTCATACACTGCTTTACATCTGGCTTACGACCTCACTGCACACATAGTACAGGACTGCCCTGCACTGAAAGGAACTGCAAGCCGTGGCCAAGCAGCTGTCCACAGGAACACTGCTTTGCTCACAGTGCAAGTGGAAAGCACATAACAAAACAAAACACAAATGTAATTACTGGAAGAATAATGTTTAAGAAAAACTAATCTGCAGAGTTGATTTTATCTCCCCAAAAGCCACAAATTCAATATATTACTGACAAATACTTTTTTTTTGTTGATAAAAGATTAATTTATTAAATATTTTACCAGGGGGTCACTACTTTTCCCAATTTTTAGCTTGATTTGCAAGCCAGCTGAATGATCCTAATTTATCAAATCCTAGCGTGTATGATGCATATTCGTCATTCTCTATTATATTCTTTGTACATGGGAATGAAACTGATCTTTCAATATAGAAACTTATAAGATATTGGAAAATTGAAAATAAAGCTTACCCTGTGTAGACACACTAGTATTGACTACAGAAGGAGACACATTCATTAGATGAGTTGCATTTATTCTGAACTTTACATAGTTATTTATTTTTAAGGAAATGGTCTGGGTTTCAATATCCTTAAAGTCTAATAGTACTATTCCAAATTTTACAGACTGCCAAGTGGAGATGCGGGCCATCAAATGCGTAAAAACAGATCTGCTATATAATTATTTCTCTCTGACTATACTGTTCAGCTGGCTGGACACTGTGCATCCGGAAATAGTATGATTCCTGTTTCACATCTCGAGACTTTGAAAACTGGGACACAAGGACTTTGAAATGGTCCACACGACCACTTACACTTTGGATCACCAGCTAAAACCTAATCTAACACAGCACCCAACACCGCTGTGACTGCCTTCCCAGGAGGCGGCAGCCACTTTTAACTGGAATGGACGAGAAGCACTAACTTGGTCAGAAGCCACATACCTATTAGGTTGTTTTATGTATAAAACAGGTATATAGGTTATATAGGTCTCTATATAGGTTAATTTGTTTTAACCTTCTCAAATCACAGCTTAAAGCATCACTGGAGCTGTAAGCAGATTCCCTGATTGGGGAATCATTTCAATTCAATGTTAAGCAGGTCAGCTCAAACCCTTGCACCAAACCACTGATATGTGAGATCATGAACAGCTAAGCCCTGGCAATACCCTTAGTGTTATGCTGGGTGAATATCCACTGCACTAAGGCTGTTTTGCACATCAAGCATATGATCCCAAAGAATGGTACAACACAACGACAGACACAGCTTCATCTCTATAGCCATTTACATCAAACCCATCTGCTAGCCTGGGACAGAGCGCAGCATACCTGCTGAATCGTCCTTAATTAAATCAAGGCACTCAGCCTGTTTCTAACTTAGTTAAACAATATAAAAGATTAAAAAAAAACGATATCTTTCATAATATCTATTCAGAATGACATGAAAATAACTGTAACTTTATAGCAAAAGGAAAGAAAATTAGGACTAAATCCAGGTGTTTGTTTTTCTTACAATAAGGAGGTTACCAACATCCTTGGAATTTCTTGCCTTCCTCCCATGTGAGAAGTTCAGGCTTCTCACTCTACTATTAATCTCCTAGTATCTGCACTACCTTCACTGAAGTTAGCAGTTACCAGGCAGTGGCTGTCACTTTTAGCTGAAACTAGAAAAAATTCTTAGCAAAATGAGATCAAATTGGAGGATAATCTCTCACCGGCTTGGAGTTAGCCGAGAGTCCAGGCTGCCAGACTTCATGGTGATAGTGTCAGTAAACAGCACGTCCTTGGCTGGAGATGCTAGAGCTTCTGAATGGGAGAGCGAGGGATGCATCCTCTGCTGTTGTAAGCGTTTTAGTGTAGCGTAGCCAAACGCATCTCGAGAACTTGTATAGCTAAAATTATAGTCAGCAAGAATTTTTATTGTAGCAAGAGAAGGAGCTTTAAGAGACTGGGCTCTTCGGGGAAGTGTATGAGA
>JAWLRI010000673.1:3050564-3066535 GCA_034781795.1 Crypturellus tataupa
AATATTTGTTCTGCATCTTCAGTAATATCTAGGAAGAATGTACTAGTGGAAGTACTGCCAAAACGGTCATCCTCCATAATAAACATACCTGAAATTATATACAAAAATCCTTGTTACTGAAATAAAACATTTCTTCAAAGGGTATGAACTAAGTTGCAGTAGGATAAGTTATTCTAAAAAGTCAAAATTACAGATTATGAGTTCTGTTGCAACTTTCAAGTCAACATTTTTCCTGGAGACCCTCCTGGAGTAAATTAAATGTCTTCAGGAATACTCAAACTGAAGATTTCAAAACAAAGCCACACTGGCTTATTTCAGTGCAGAGCTCCAGCAGTTGGGATAAAAACTGCTGACGCACTCCTTTAATGATACCTAAATATTTATGAATATAAATTTCAAATGTTAATTGCAATATTAAAATACATTAAATACAAAATAATATTAAGGATATAAACATACTAAAATAGTATACATGTAATGTTGTCTAGATATTTAAGTACATAGAAGCAACCACATCTTTATACCTAGGTATGGAGCTTTCGGTGGGGTATTACACAAGGTGCCCTGTGTTGACCTCAGAACTAGTAATTTACCCTAATAACCTCTGACCCTCTAAGCCAAATGCAAATTGCTCTGCTCTCTTCCATCACACCCTTCATTCCTGCATTAGCACCTTTAAGCCATCTGCTTTAACCTCATCTTGTCAAAATGTTGGTAAGAACATTGAAACACATTTTTTTTTTTTACTTACTTGAAGGTGCAGATTCACTTTCACTATTATGCCTAGAACTAGTGGACTCAGAGTTCAAGCTAAGAGTGCTGGGTATAGAAGAAAGTTCATTGCAGAGTTGCTCCATGTCATCAGGGACCACTGGCCAAGGCTGTCTACGACTGTGTCTCACTGCATCCCAGTTGTGATGTTTTAAAATGTCACATCCTTGTTTGGTTTTGGCAATTAAACCAAGCACGTAGACACAGGTTCTGTATTCAATGTACATATAGACAAAAAAAGAGCAGGAATATAGCATCTATTCTAACTAAAATTATTTGTGCTAAAAGGAACAGTTTCAAAACAGTTCAATAGAAACTTCATAAATTGGCAAGCAGCTTTTTGTATCTGACTTTTTTTTTTTTTTTGCAAATCAATGGTTGCTTAAATAATACAGTAAAATATCTGCAAACATATTGTTTAAAAATAAACCCTAATTATTACAAAACCAGATATATATAATTGAAATATGTATTATTTTAAAGGACTAACATAAAAGTGGGAGCAATATTAGGCAAAAGAATATCTACTTATGCTTTCTCTAAAAGATTTTAAAATAATAGTGAATAACAAAGACAGAATAATAAATTGATTGCAAGAAGGATACAGGTAGTGTATATACTTAGATTGCTTAAGAGAGAAAAAAGAAAGCTGTATCCTTTTTTTTTTTAATATAGCTTCCTTGCCCTACTGGCTGTATTTTTAACCTTGCTTGCACAATTCTGAAATTTTCTCAACGTTTGTTTTTGATGATCTTCAATAACTAATAAACCAATGACTTCAAAAAAAGTGGTACCATTATATTCATATATCTTAAAGTCTATTTGAAAACCTAGTGGAATACTTTCTGTAAGTTTTGTTTAAAATCAAATACACTCACCCTCTAACTGAGAGAACCTCGCAATGCTGGGCAAGTGCCATAATATCAGGGATTACATTCTCCTCTTGAAGCAAGTTAAGGCCCCAATTTGATGATCCAATGTTGCCCTGCAACAAAATAGTTTGTCATATATGTTTAAATTTGGTGTAACCTGCATCATTGCTGAACAAAAAGGCTTTCACTTTCACACATTCAAGCCACATCCTCTCAAAACTATTAGAAATTTGAAATCTATCCTTTTACTATTTCCTAGTTGTCCAAATCCACTAAAGGACTCAGGACGCTATGTATAATACCTAGAACTGATTACTGTCAACTACTACATAGCCCTCAGCTTGTCAGTCACTGCAGCCAGCAGTAAGTCTCTTCTTACAAAGGCATTTCATTGCATGCCTACAATGACTTCCAAGACCAGTCAGCTTCAATATATGCTTCAAAATAAATTGTGGAAGACAGGAAAGAGGACAGACAAACACTTGACGTGTCAAAACAACTTTACAAGTACAGCTTTGACTGGTATAGACACTAGCTTTCCCCTGTTACACAACTACCACAGTTGTCATGATATTCACATGCATCAACAGGGTGGTGAACTTTCTTCTAGAAACACAGATTTGAGAGGCACCACAGTGACTATATTAAAAATAAAAATATATTAAAAAGAGGAATAAAACTGGTACAAATTAATAGAATTTCAGCTGAAAGTTCATCTCGGATACAAAGACAACTTGGAAAACCATATCCTCTTATGACAAAATCCCTAAATAACTGTGTTAAGAGATTTCGCTTAGTTATTTCAATATCAAAAAGTTACAACAGAACTGAAACAGCTGCAAGTTTGTAAATCTGACTATTACTCACCAAAGCCCAAAGAGCTGCTTTGAGTTGCTTAATTCCTTCCCACTTATCTAGCATTGGGGAACGAACAGTGTAACTGAGATCTGGAACAATACTCTAAATGAGAAAAACAAAAAAAAGCACTTATTTCATAATGAAAAGTAGACTTCAATGAAACATGCTCACTTGTAGTTTTACTAAGTGTAAAGCACTAATTTAAAGCATGAACCCTAAAATAAACAGTGATGGTTCTTGCATAATGAGGATAAATCATCAGCAACTGAAATTACATTGAAAAACTTAACTACTGAATACATCAGGTTTAATTCATAATTAAAAAAGAAAAAAATAGATTCATCAGAATGAATTTAATTCACAGAATTGAGAGTACTACAATAAGAAAAATGCTCTCTTTAAATTCTCAATTATATACAATTCAATATATCATTTTGTAAATATACTTTTAAATAAATTTATTTAAACAAAGAACTTTTTAGTTTTTATGATGAATACAGAATTTTTTTTGTCTAACCTCTCTACATTTTTTTACATTTATAAAGGATAACCACATTTTGACAACATCTATTACAGAATTCACACATTTGTATATAGAATGAAAGATTATTTCTACTATTGAGTTGTTTGTCATTCTAGTGTTTTGCCACTCATTAAGAAAAACATTGCAAAGTATTTTTCTAATATTTTAGGAAGGAATTTTACACATAACTAGATGACAAAAGCCTGTCTTCACAAATTTTTGTGAATATAATTTGATATTCATGTAATATGAGACTTTCATAATTTATCTATTGTGTAGTGACCATTTAAGTGATGATACCTTTTAAAATAAATTTATTTTAAAAGTATTACAGTTCTCTTTAACCGTAAAAGGTACTAACAGTTAATAATCTGACCTGAGATTCCAGTAAATGGCAGCCTGTTTTATGGTGCACCAGTTGGCCATAAAGGTGAATGGGTAGATAGACATGTGGTCGCTGTAATCTGGTAGAAAGAGAAGTTATATGATTGCACAGTAATCAAGAAACTTTATTTTAAAATACATTACACTAGGGTGTACTTACTCTGAGTTTTCAGAGAAAGAAAAATCTTTTGGGGAGTGTTTACCTTTGGTTGCTCCGACGAACATAATTGTCACCATCAACAGGTTTGCGATATGTGGTAAGTGCTTCATTAAGTTGTTCTTCAATTAGCTCAACATACTTTAAATTATATTCCTAAAAGATGACAGACAGATTGATACAACACAGTTAAATAGCTCATGGTTTTATAGTATGGTACTTTACAAGGAAAGAATAAAACAAAGGGTTCCTTTATGAAAGTTGAGTTTTTTAATGCTCTTAAGTCAGACTCACCATAATTACTGCATTTCATAAAGACAATATTTTTCCACAAATTCTACAACTGATACCATAATTAGTTCAGGATATTTGTCAAAGAGGGAGGGCGGGGATAAGGGAAATATCTCTCTCCTTTTTCTAACTTGAATAATCTCAATAGAATACCATGCATTTCAGTATTCCTACATAAGTGATAGCTTATGTATAACTTTTTCACAGAATTGTCTAATAGTCAACAGGAATATACCATTATAATGGCATTCCTGCCTCAATAAAGCACACACATGATCAAATATAAAGTAATATATTAATGGTTTTATTTTAGTCATAAGCACGATATGTTTTTCTTCGTGAGACTTGTGTTTCTCTTTACTTCCTAACAGCATCAACTAGCTGAATTGTTATGATATCTACATCTAGATTAGGAAAAATCAGGGGTGACAACTGTCTTGAAAAGTAATAATTCTCTCTGCAGTTTTTTAGATACAATTTTATATAACTGTTCGGGAAATTCAGTAAGCCACTGCCATCTCTAAATTTTTGCTAGAGTATGAAAACTTAGTAAAAAGCCTGGTTAAATCAAAAGCATGTATGTACAGAGGAGCTATGAAACAAAGTTTCTGCTGACCTTTTCAACAAAACCATAACTTACTGAAACAGCAAATGTTTCAGTAAATTAGCAATAAACACGTGTGAATGTACAATATTTTTCACAGTCCTTGACCTCCTAAATTTGTATTCACATCCTTCCTACTTTTAAATTTCAAGTGAATGCACACTTTATATTACCTTTTGCCACTTCTCCATTTGCTTTGTTACATAGCCTCTTTCATTTAAATAGGAAAATCCCTTTGGAATGGACAGAAATCTGAAAAGTAATATTAGACAGTCAGTACTCCACTGAAAAATATATCACGTAATTTGAATTTTCTTACTGTTTTCCCAGATTAAAGTGAAACAGCATACCCAACATTTACCTTAGGAGTAGAAGTAAGCCTTTGTCTCCAAGATGAGATAGAGCTGGTTTCATTTGGATAAGGGCATGAAGATTGGCCTAAAATAAAAATGTATGTTGAACATCTGAACACAATATATTTCTGAAAATTACAGCAATAAGGTAATAAGTATTTCATGAAGGAAATATCAAACAGTACTAAGCTTATCCTAATACTAGCCAATTTAGGCACCTTTTGACATTAAATTTGTATTACTTTACAAAAGAAAATATATTATTAAAATACCTGAAGTAGTATTTATAAGTAGTCATAATCTACATGTCTGCTCATTCTTGTCATTAATATTGCAGTCTTTTTAGCAAGGGGCATGTATACTATTATAGAGGCCACCAATGATAAGAGAATCACAGAATAGTTGAGGTTGGAAGGGATCTCTGGAGATAATCTAGTCCAACCCTCCTGTTCAAGCAGATCAAGAAAGCAAACTGTCAGTAGCTTACTGTACGCCTCCACTTGGATATATCCATGTATCTCTGTATCAACCTATCTATATAGTATCTATTTATATGGATAGATAGATATGGATACACACAATATATATAGATATAGCTATCTAGATAGCTATACATACAAACTTATCTCCAACTCAGGAAAAAACAAAACACTTATGGAGCTGATACCAAAATGAGGTTGAAAAGGTAAATGATGCTCACCTTGTCTTCACATGCCTCATCTAGAATATCAAGTGCCTCTGAAGAAATAGTTTTATTTTTATCATGTAACTGGGTCACCAGTAACTCAATCCCCCAGTTGCTGAAGAACTCTACATTTGCTCTCAGTAATACTCTTAAGTGCTTTGTTGCATACAACCTGCAGCTCTGCAAGAATCAAGGGAAATGCTTGTTTAAATGGAAGAAAAATAGCTAATGTTATTAATGATTCTTCAGTTAAATATATATTTTCAATTGCAGTATTTTATAGCATGTAACTGTAACATCCACTTCAGGCATTAACACTATAGTATATTAGAGAACTATTTCTCTTTTACCAAATGATGAATTTAAGTCTGAGATCACAAGCAACCTGGTCATTACAAGTCTCATCAGAAGCCTTTACCAGTTAGTCACTTACTGTGATGGTACCATACTGAAAGTCAGCAGCATATGAAGAAGTACCTTGCAAATAGCTACTACAACTTCAGACACTTTCACGTATGTAATGGTTTGAAAAACATTTTGATTAACCACCAAACCTTAGAACTTGGAGGAATTTATTAAAATAAATAGTAAAATCCCTACAGATAATTATGAAATGATGACCTAGGAGAAAATAAATAAATCCAACCTTACAAACACAAAAGATTCCAAGCCAGTTCTTTCAGCTCAAGGACAAGATCTTATAGTTAATATCAGTTAACTCTGTGGAACCTCCGATGTGGGGCTGCAAAAACACTGTTTTTCAACCTACTGCAAGTCTTCAAATAAGGCCACAGTCTCCATGGAATAAGAACACTTGAACATATTTCCCAAACCAGAGGGGCAAAATCCAGCACTGGGTCTACAGCTGAAGTGACATTCTGAAATATTTTTATATTTGAGAAGAACTGAAAGGAAAACCAGTGAAGAAGGTATCTGAGGAAACAGACACCCCTGCCCTCATGTTTACTGCTAAAGGCCCCCACGCGTGATGATATAGCAAGCCATTCGCCAGCACAGTACATTCACCTAATTACATACGGCTCAGAATCGGGGCCAGAAGATGTAGGATGCATCTACCACCTTAAACCCTCATGGATGGCTAAGGGAAAATGTTAGGCTATATGAACTGCAGCAGTTGAGAAGACCACGCTGCCTATTTTGCTATTTCTACCATGAAGCAGCAGAAGGCAGCTGAGCAGCACTCATTTCCTTCAGCATGAGCCTCCAGAGCACATATGAAGGCCTGCTGAGGTGCTCATCGAGTGTTCACTGCTCAAGGGCGCTGCTCTGTAAACGTTTTTGCTGCATTCAGCCACCCCAAAACCCACTCTCTCCCCTTCTAGTGCTACAGTGACTAGAGAAATGACTTTTTCCATTATACCGAGATGCTCATTAACAAACAGAGAACAAACTTAAATTACAGTTCTGAGCAGCTATAAGAGGTGTTTCAGTCTATAACCATAGTTAACCCTAAAATATGAGCAACTTCAGCTCTTCAAATGAACTGAAACTAGTAATAAGATATTTCACTGAAGAAAAATAAATTAAAAAACCCCCAGGAAATTAGTATTTTTGAAGGGAAGAACCCTTACTGGAAATTCAATTTTTTCCCTACAAACACAACTTTCTAGAAGTTAGGTCAATTATTTATTTATTTATTGTTATAAACTAATACAACTCTTTCCATAGTCTATTCTACTTGTGCTTTCCTCTTTTAGATCAACAATACAAGGTACTTCCTTACGAATGCTGAGAATCACAAACAGGCTAACTGGTTCAGGACGCAAAACGCCTGTTTTATCCACCCCACAACATTCTCAAGAGATACCGTAGAGAAAGTCAAGCAGTGTCTTTTCCTTGTTTTCCACTATTCTGATAGTAGAAGATTCATATACATTTCTGATAAACAAAGAAGCTTTTAAAAATACATATATTTCTTAAATTTATTATCATAAATCTCTTTTTTAATATTGATAGTATTCTCATGGTGCTGCAGAATACAGAATCAGGGTACAATCTCATCCACTGCAACTAGATGCCATATCAAAGTTTAGCTAGTAGGATTTAAGTCACAACAGATCTCAGCCGTGAATTTGTCTAGAAATCCCTTGACTTTGCAACCAGTGCCAATACTGAGGACCAATGAACCAAACCAGGGCACATAAAAGACAGGCTACACTTTCACTTAGTGAATCAGACAGTGTTAGTGCTTGAGAAGATGTATCTTAATTATTTCTATCTTCTAGGCACTATTGCTAGATCCATATTATCAATGCGAGACTGGAAAGTCTCAGAAGCTTTAACATAGATTGAGACCTTAAAACATCAGGGGCATGGTAAGGTATTGGTGTCTAGCAAGAAGCATCTCTTCCTTTAAAGATAATTATTTATGCTGCAAAATTTGAGTTCTTAAGCTCCTGAATCTGTAGAATGTGTCTCAGTTTCTTCCATGGTGTTCATCTGTTAAGAATTGGCACTGAATGCTGGAGGTAATACCACTGATGTCTATTAAACTCGATCTGTGGCCCTTTTCAGGATGCCCAATTGTCTGGAATGGAATCAGGTAAACCTGGGGGCTCTACAAGGGTGCTAGAGAGAAAAGTCTATCCCATTTGTATCCAAAAGACAGGAAATGTTCACTACACATTGCTCAGTTTTGAGCTGGACACTGCTGCACTTTAGGTTCCGAAGAAATTATTACAGCATGCCTGGAGTTATTTTTAATTGCTGGTGGTTGCACTTGGAAGCAAGTGAAATGCTGGCATGCTGTTCCCCCTTCGGTAGTGTCTTTTATGAGAGGAAAAATTGCTGGTGTGTGTGGGGGTTGTATCTATTGAGACAAAGTCTCAATGGAAACAGCTAAATGAAGTTCCACTGTCTAAACTGCTCTTAATTGGCCATCATCTAACAGAAGCTTTGAAGTCTAATAAAGACACAGACATGTGTCCTCGCAACCTGTTATTTTCTACTTGCCTGCTCAGGCTAGGCATAACACACCTATGGAGAAAGAATGCCGAAGTCATCATTTCATTAAAAAACTACTCAAAAATGTCAATAGAGATTTTTAGCCTCTCCTTTCAGTGAGTCATTCCTTTAACATCAACTATCTCCATTACTTTCAGACTCTTTACCCTCTTGCATTCACTCTAGTATATATTTCTGCCTTGTCCAGTGGACAGAATAGCTCTCCCCACTTAACTAGGAAACTCCTTTTCCTAGTTAAGATTGCAATTTATTTAATTCTCATTTATCTGACATCAATGCTTGCTTGTTCACCATGTAACACCTGAATGATTTATCTTTTGTTAAAGGTTCAGTAGCTTCCTTTCCTGATGCTTTGTGTATTATCCACACCCACCACCTTTGATTTGGAAGTACCAAACTCAGCACCTACTTCAGAGCCATCTGCCATTCTAGGAACTATAGCATCTTCGAAGTTCTGCACATCCATGTCCACTACCAAAAGAGTATCTATCACTACAAGTTATATTAATGTCAGAAATCCACATTTCTTCTTGTGAAAATAATGTCTTCCCTACTGATTTAGGATGTGCACTGATCTGGACAATAACATTACTTTGGTTTACATTTGGTGTATGCATTTACATTTCATACATTCATTCTAAGACTTTAACCACACTCATACATGGGAGAAACTTGTTGAAATGAATTAATGTCTTGAGTACAAAGACACTACAAGAGGCGAAGTCCACAGCAAGCTCTAAAGTTGCATGAGTAGGAGTTACATTTCTCTAAATAAAAAAATAAAAAACTTTCTGAATATATAATACTTTCAAAATAAAATCATGCATCTTGAACCAAATAAACATCTAATGGAAAACAAACGCAGAATGTATATTGATTTGAACTTACATCAGTAGCTGCTGTTAGGATTTTAGAAAGGATGACTCTTGCTAATCCATCTCTGCTGTAATCCAAACTGGAAACAGT
Organism: Crypturellus tataupa; assembly: GCA_034781795.1. NCBI lineage: Eukaryota > Metazoa > Chordata > Aves > Tinamiformes > Tinamidae > Crypturellus > Crypturellus tataupa. Next base: position 3,060,014 of record JAWLRI010000673.1, read on the forward strand.
CAGTTTCAATAAATGATCCTGGTTCTTCAAAGAACAAAGATTAAGAAGACTGCATGAGGGAGGGAAAAAGAAAATATCAGTATTTGAACCCACTCATTATTTATTCGATCAACAATTTAAATTTAAGAGAAGTACTCTGAATCAGCCTTGTATTTTTATAATGCAGAGAAATACAAATCACATTCTCATACAAAATGGAGTGACTCTTAGTTACTGCAGATGTTCACAGAGTCCGTGAGGTGTCAAATAATACTCTGGACAGCAATAGGAGGTGGGGAATAGGACACCTAAACTAACATTTCTTACAGTTGTTTCACAACAATTTTGTCAAGAAGACTGAATTAATGTTTATGAGTACAAAAATAAATGCTCAGAAAGCTTTGTAAACACTTTTGCATCGTAAAATATTCTGTGTGCAGAGTCTAAGGTTAGCCCTTTCAGCAGTCCAGATTTAATTAAGACAATGAAGGGTTTTGTGGCCAGTAAAAACAAAGAACAAATCCAACCAACCAAAAAAATCAACACTGTATTCTGATAAGCAATGCAAATGGCAATTAAAAAAAAATGGACTACTTGAATAAGACATATTTTCTGTATTTAAAATAAATGGGAATTAGAAATGGATGCTACAATTTTCAACCATTTTACTCTTAAAACATAAGAAGTTCATTTGGACTGGTACAAAGTTTTGAACACTAGAGCTTCACTCAAGTATACTAGAGTGAAGTTTAGGCACAATACACATTGTCATATTTCACACACAGGACGATTCCTGACAGTCTCTTGCATTTCAGTACAGTATCATCCTCCCTAATACTGATTTCTGTCAGTTAGGTGGGGACAAGAAAATTCAATCACAGAAAAAATATGAGCGATCGTGTTACAAAAGGCTAAAAAGAAAAAAAAAAGAAAAAGGAAAAAAAAGAAAAAATGCTCTAGCACAAAGTAAGCTAACAGAATTTTCTTCAGCTTTATAGAGTGATCCAGTTTACAAGTTTTATAAGGATTAATATCTGTAAGCACAATTCAAAAGAACAACACTCACCATTGAAACACGTTACATTTTTCAAGCATTTTCACTCCATGAGGGTGACAAGAGAGAGTACCAAAAAACAGAAAATAGTGCTGACTAAGAGTGTTCAATAACCCATTATTTTGAAGACTATGTTCAGGTTTCATTCCTGATGATGAATTGAGCCAATGCACAATATCTTTAATCAATTCCTCCAGGTAAATTTGTCCATCCTAACAAAAGGAAGAGTAATAGCATTTACTAAAAGAAGAGGGAGCCAGTTCTGCTATACTGAAATGCATTCTTGTAAATTACTTAAAACATACAAACACAATAAAGATACAAAATAGAAGTGCTGACTGACAAGCAGTATTCAAAATAATGAAAAGGGCTCAAGACAAATAAAATGAGTTTAGCTTGCAGGCATTTTAGGACCTATTCTATTCTTTCCAAGAAAGGGAACATTTAATGACATTTTTCTTTCGCCCTGTGGCCTGAGGCATAAAAATCTTAATATGGCAGAAGAAAGGACTTAGAGAAAGGAAGGATACCACAGCAAAAAATTATATTTAATATAATTGTACTTATTATAAAACTCCTACTTAAACATGGTGGCACCTCCAGTCTCTCACCTAGATACTTCAGCATTTTAAGTTACATTTCTTAATTATGCTGATCATTTTAAGATTAACACCTGAAGCTTTACTAATGAAATCTTTATTAAAATTTTTTCCTTTAAGTGTCCTGTGGCAGCATTTCTAGTTCTATCTCCAGTCTTGCAGCTGAATATTTCTCACCTCTTCCGATTCAAGAAGAAACTCAGTAAACTGACAACCCACCACAGTGAGTTGCTTAGCCTTGGCATAGTCCAGATCCAGGTTGGCATAAAGTTTACTGCTAGGCTTGTAAAAATACAGCAGCCTCCTTACAAACCTGTGGAAAGTAAAAGAGAAGCCGTTATTTTTCACTTTCAATTTCAATGAATCCCTAACAGTAGAAAATGATATGAGTATAAAAGATGTTTTATCAGTAAATTAGCTCACTCTTAATAATTTTCAAAGTTATTAAAGAGAGTAGCAGGTATCAGTAGTAAGTCCATTCCTAAAGGATTTCAGAGACGCAGCTGTATTGTGTGTGGTCTAAAGCTTTCCTAGGCCATGATCTGAAACAAGCAAAAGGAACTCAAAATCTCTATGCTCTTAGAAGTCTTCTCATTCCTTCATTCTCATTCTTATGCTTTTAATTCATTTTGTTCCTCTTGTGATGACTGCCAAAGCCTATATAGTCTAGACTTAAAAAAAATAGAAGGAAAAACCTAAGCAGTTCAACAACTGAGTAATTGTAAAGCAGATTCTCATTCATGCTTCTTAATACTACATTAAGCACTATGGGTTGAATTTTGGCCTCCAGAACCAAATCTTCCGGAAAGAACTTTTCCCTTCTTGCCCAGTTCTTCACCCAAAAAATAAACAAATATTTGCTTAGAAAAACACTAAATCTATCTGAAGGTTAAAGTAATAAGAAAGATTAGCTAAAGCACTGCTTTAGTTGGAAAAGTGTTATCACGCTCCAAGTCCAAACATAGGACTGATTCTAAAGAAAATCTGTGGAGGTTAGGTTAGATTTTATGAAATGCAAAATATTTGATTCAGAGTTACTACTAAATATACCCATTATATATTTAGCATATTTATATTTGTATGTGTGTACACATATATATGACTAAGTGTGTATATATGGTGGTACATAATCAGACCCACGGACATGCACAAACTCCCATAACTGCATCTCAAAAATTACGGAAGGCTAGGAATAACTACAACTCTCCTTTTATGTAATCAGTATTAAAACCTATAGAAAAGTATCTAGAAAATGACTTCTACAGACATAAGATCAAAAACTAAGAGTAAAAACAACTTACAAAACAAGATATATCTTTTACATTTTTAAAAAGTACAAAAACAAAAAAAAATTGTGATCAGAGATAACTAGGACTTCATTTGTCATAATTAAACAAGGATTTCACAGCCATTAAAGCATGCAGCCTGCAACCTACAGAAAGGATCAGTTAACTGTTTATGTCATATACTGATTGAGTTCTGGGTTCTCCATGTTTATTTGGCAATAAATCATGTAGCCACTGAACGACGCTTGCACACAAAACACAGAAATTGTGTGTGTGTGTGTGTGTGTGTGTGTGCGCATCTAGGTACGAGCACACACATGGATCATGACCAGGCTTGCAGACATTCCTTTAGAGAAACCATGTTATTAACTACAGGATCTGGAAAATAATCCTTTACCACATGGATTAGCGGTTAATGATCAAATAAGGAAAAAAAAAAAACCAGGACAAAAATGCAAAATTAAATGATGACTATGATTACAATAGGACTACCACTTATGCGGGAGCACCATATAAAATTAGCCTGATTACTTTTTATAAAAATTTAAGATGAAGCAGCATGGAGCCTTTCAGGATATATTTTAGCTTTAGGTTTTTCCTTAAAATTTCACAGAGAAATAGCTTTCTATGCCCACAATTAAAGAACCACTCTTCAAAACAAGTTCCTGAAATGCATGCTAAGTATCATATCCAAGAACTAATTACCACATATGCACAAAGAGTAGTATAATATCAAGAGATATGAAAAGAACCAAAGTTGTTTTTTGTTTGCTTTTCCAAATCACTTGTGCTTCCCTCAGCATTAACAGCACCTAGAAATACTTATTTTTTTTCTTTAAATTCAGGCTCTAACTGTATAACTTTACAAATATAAACCTGTTCTTTTCGCATTTGCCAAGTGTTAATACAAAACACTAATATACAAAATATTAAAGTCAAAATATTTTAAAAACTTTAAAATGAAATAGGTATTTTGCAAAGTTGATAGGATTCCTGTTTAGGGAACAGACGCACAGAAAAGAAGAAAAGCTGAAAACAAAAATCCCCACCAACAATACCAAAACCTCACAATAAAACTTAAAGACCTTTTTTAAAGCAAGCTTTGCAGCCTAGTTATCTAAAATTTTGGTTTTAATGCTTACATTAACTTATACATAAAGTTATATATTATAAAACTTAATATTGAGTTTAAAAATGTGACATATCCAAGGAATAATTTATTGTAATATTAAAAACAGTCACTCCAAATTTTTCCTTCAAAAGATGTCTAGGTAATTTTACATACCTGTGCAATTGCTCATCTTTATAGTTCCTTAGATTTACATTTGGCCACTAGAAAAACAGCAAATATAGCATTATATGAAACTTGTACATCAGGCCTTGATTAGTCACTAATATTTACTCATTTCTATTATAGTCAAATTCATTTAATAATTAGAAGTATGTTTTCTTGCCTCTAATATTACCTATTAAAAACAAACTCCAAACTAAATGTACACAACTTATTTTACAGAAAAGACCACACTCTTACGCTCCAAGGACTGCTTTATTTTTTCTAGAGAAGGAGAGAGAGTACTGGCTGTGTACTACACGTACACAACCACAATTCTAATGTAAATACCAAACTGTGACATGCTAATGAAAAAGAAATAATTATGCTCAGCATCTCCTCTGCAAATACAAAGCAATTTTTAATTGTAAAAATTGAAAAATGTAAAATTGTAAAAAGGAAATTTTTGTTTTCATTATTAATCAGATGAGTTCTGAAATAGTCATTATCGTGTTACAGTTCACTTAAATATTCCGTATTAAAATGGCATTTAAATTCCTCTTGACACTTTAGAAACTGTTTCAAATAAGACCAAATTAAGCTGTGCCAGATGTTTCTGGACCTTTCCTTTCTCTGTATTAAGTTTTCTATTTTTACAGCTGTTATCTATGATTTCAGATTTGGTTTTGTTGCTACTAGTACCCTCTTTGAAAGAGTGGAAAAGAGTGCATCAAACACATTGTTCTTTCCTACCTAAGAAATTCAGTTCTACATTGCAAACTGGTGTACAAATATTCTAAAGACAGGTAGTGCAAAAGTTAATGATCAATAAAGCTGACCAGATTGATAACATTGATTCCATGGGTGTCACAATAAATATAAACATAAATATTGTCTCTAATTGTTGACAAAGTGAATCCTTCCATCCGGACAACTGTTACCTTTGCTGCTTTTCTTGCAGCTTAGATAGCAAGATGAACAAGTGAAAAAAGATTGTAAGGGACCAAATTAAACATAAAATAGTGAGGTGGTAGGAAAGCCAGTGTTCAGTGGCCATAAAGTTTTGACTGAGTGAGGAGAAGATATGTTGCCACATGAGATAATGAAACCCAAACATCAGAAACTGGATCCTGCTCAGTCTGGGGCTAAAGATGGACCACTCTGATAAACTGCACAACACCAGCATGCACTGAGATAATGTTAACAGGAAGGGAAGTGGTTAGACTTTAACCAGAAAGCACAATAACTTCTCATTCTGAAAGACGGAAGTCTCATTTTGAGATATTTAAAATTGTTTGATAGGTCACTAGAAAATGTACTGCGGGAATGTCTTAGATATCAGGGAAACTGACAGCTTGATTGAGATGCTCTTCTGTTTCTAAATTTCACAAAAGGGGGAAAATATTCTTTGAGAAATTACTACACAGATGAGCTGTGAGATTCTGAGAAATACTTTCTTGATAATGTATTTAACGTGGAACCAAAAGCAGAAATATATATGATTAACGTAAATCTAGCAATATTGCCGAAAGCCTGTAAACAAGTAAAATTAGTCGGAACAAGACATTATTGTCATAGATCTATTTAGCCTTTTATATTAGACAAATTATTGTTTTCTCAAGTTTATCAGCCCTTGAGAAAATATATGTAGAAATATATTTCATGTTTTTTTATATAATTTTGATTATGCAAATGTCAGTGACGATCATATATATGTGTCACCAGTAATCCTTTCTGTATTCTATCATACTTATAATAATATAGCTTATAATAAGGAAAGGTGGTTGGTGAGCATCAATCGGAGGACAGTTTTGATGCACAGAAAACAGGAGTTCAGACGATCTCTAAGATTATTCCAACTATTGACGGGGTAAGAAAGCTTGCTGCTCAAAAAAGACAAAGTCCTCTATAAGTGATGCAATTAACACAAGCAGGTTGATGCCTTACTAACATATTGCATCCAAGATATTATGTAAATTTAAAATCATTCATAAAGTCCATGTGTATGTATGCAAAATGTTATATGAAGCTTAATATAAGCTTATTAAGGAATCTGATAGTTTAACTAGTGTATTTTTGTTTGTAATATAGAAGCTGCATATGAAAAAGAGTGTACCAGCATTGATTAAACCCATGACATTATAATTTTCAGATTATGGTGTATAACACATGTGAAATGAATACCATCATCTTCTAAACAGATTTGTAAAATCAGAATCATGTACTTTCTTTGCTCACCTTCAATATGGTCCCTATCAGATTCCAATTCCACTCAAGATTTTCTTTATGATTAAGAACCTGGCTGTCTCGAAGATTCATTACAAGGGCTTCTTC
>JAWLRI010000673.1:3093638-3110109 GCA_034781795.1 Crypturellus tataupa
ATACAAAAAAAAATCAGAACAAATGCCATAACACAAGCTAGGAAATAAATATTTTAAAGGTTTCAATCTCCTAACCACCACAGATGAATTTGATTAGTACCATTTACAGTTCAAAATTAGCTTAAATTTACATCCCTCTAATTTCGTTTTAGTTTCCTCATAGTATATTGTACATTCATATAGCATTTTATCTGGATTAGCCAGTGTGATGTATTATCCCTCTACTTTTAAAGAAAGAAGTTGAAGAAAACCTTTAATATTGAATAAAATAGTCATTTACAAAGCTACATATCAAAAATGTAAACAGACATGAAAATATCTTTCCTCACACCTCTCAGCCCTGATAAAACAAGAGATTTACACCAAGGATTATAATGAAAGAAAAAAATACCTGGCTATCAAATAATCCACTTTCAACTTTAGCACCTTCTGGAGAATCCCGGAGTCCCGAATGAGATACCGGAGGGCTCGCAACCCTGCTGCGCGCACCTCCTTTGCTTCGTTCAGGAGAGCTAATCGCAGGCTGCAACGATGGGAACAAAGCAGGAAAATCATTCTACAGCAGTAGGTAGACTTCACAATCTGAGAGGTAGCTAGTAAATACTAATTTAAAATAAAAAATCTGATGTTTAAAGAGAAGTATTCTGCATTAATTTTGTGTCTTTGAGATGTATACGTGTGCAGCCTACAGGGGAAATCTCCACCTTGCCAGCAGATGTAGACAATATATTTAATCTGAAGAAAGCCAAAAACCAATCTTTTAACAATAATTCCTACATCCCTGAAATTTTATATGACCAAGTCCTGTACCTGACTTGTTACTTGACAAAACAAATGAGCACAACATCAGCTCCCAAAAGAAATTCTGGACTAACTGCATTTTTCAAGAATGTTAACATGAAGACTATTCCTCGTCCGCTTGACTGTCAGTCCATAAGCCTAAATCCTAAGAGAAACCTCTTGACACCTAGTAGAGACAAATTTATACTTCCAGTAGCTTTATGAAGGATGCATTAAAGGTGCTATGGCATCAATGTTTCAGTGTTTATATGAAATGTTTACAAAAGAGTCAAAGGGAAATTTAGGCAACCCCCCACAAAATAAATAGCAACAGATTTCATTTCAACATTTTATTGTAATGTATTTCTCTCTACAAATTTTGAGAGCATTTTGCTTGCATCATGGTAAGCTTTCCTAAACAAAACACTGACCATCATTTAATTGCCTACATTCACTATCTAGGTAAAAAGAAAGGCAGGAGCTTTTAAAGATCTCCAGAGATTGAAATAGAAAGTATAAATGGACAAATTAGACAAATTACCCTTCTGAAGACCCTCATAAGATTCTGCCCCTCTTCCTAACTAAGCAGGGAAGAAAAAAACAAAACAAAACAACCCCCCAACAATTAACCACATATTTAAATAGAATTGTTTCACCTCTTTTCTTATTTTTGGTTGCTAATGGTAATCAATTGCAATGGCTGCAGGTTAATCAAATATTCCAAGGTCCAAATAGTCTGAAACTTTATAAAGATCCAATCAGTTCATATAAAAGTTTCTTCTTCTGCATGATGTCCAGACAAAGCAGAAGGGCTACAATATTATACGCAAATAAAGATGAACTATTTATTACCTTCAGCATCAAGGAGCTCCCTCTTTAGGAAGGCCATCATTGCTGTAAAATCAAATATGATTCTCCATACAAGAGTGCCACTAATTGTCTTTATTACTTCAAGCTGAGCCAGTAGCAAATTGGGAACTGATTCTTATTATTGTGAGGTTAAGAAAAATTGTTCCTCTACAAAAAGTAGAACAGAAGGATAAATTTGTTTCCAAAACATTCAAGAAAAGCAGAGAGAAGGAAAGACAAATAACTCATGTTAAGTAGATCACAGGTACGCTTTGGATCATGATATTGTGTTGCAGATCTACATAGAGGGAAGTCTGAGGTATGAGCACACAAGAATCGGGTCTTCTCAACAATATTTATCCTATTTGAACTTCTGCCTTAAGAGTTCGTGATTTGTTTAGATATGCCAGTTTAAGAGGTCTCATTTGAATGGTGTTTTTTTTTTTTGTTTGCCTTTTTTTTTTTTTTAAGGGTGGAAAGTTGTTCACTTACTAGTGCCATTACATATTTCCTGGTAGAACAACGAAATTCTGAATCTGGATTATTTTTTCCTCTCATCAAGTAAAACTATTTATTTTTATATTGGAGACAAAAACTCTTATTGAATGGTACTACAAAATGACCTTTAGACACATAGCTTCCCAAAAATAGTGTTCTGAAAGCTTGTTCTGCAACTTGTTAGAGAAAGATATTCTTAACTTGTGGTCGGGAACTAAAGAAACAACAATACTGAAACCACAAGAAATGGCAACACTATCATGAGATCTAAAATCCAGCAGAAACAGATACTAAAAAGGAACGTGTCACTATCTTCAAAAATAGCGATGATACAATGAAAATATAAGGTAAGTACTAACTAGTAAGACTTAGCTCTAATATAAAGATCATAAAGTTCATACAGGCATAAAGGAAGTAATGATATATAGAAACATACAAGGCTGAACAAAACCTTCACATTAAAACAAGTTCAAAAATCTCAGAGAATGTAGTATAAACAAAAAGAGAAATCTGACCTTATGAAAATTCAATTACTATATGCTACTGCAGGCCAAGGAGGGGAAGAAAAGTAGAAAAATATCAGGGGTATCCAGATGTGTATGTTTCCTTTCCCCCCCCCAAGTATATCACAGGCAGGAAACTTGAAAGATGAAGCAGACGCACTGAATCAGGAGAGAGAAAGGAGGGAAGGAATGCAGCATATAAAATGGAATGAAGTATGACAGGAAAAATTAAAACTTTCTTTGTGCTAAGTCTTTGCTTTGAAGATCTACATGAAGATTCCTGTCCTAAAACCTTTTTAATGATATTAAAGACAAGCTAGTTGCAGAAGAGGAAGTGATTAAACAACTAGAGGAAACTTATCAGCATGTATTATCCATAACCCACCAAATTACACATCTAAGTATCCAGAAAGAACACAAGCATGAACTGTTTGTGCACAGCAAACACCTCATTATAAGCACCTCATTATAAACAGCCATGCCAAAAGGTGATAAAAGTTCTATATAAAGAGAGAGAGACTTCGAAGCTCATCCGGGTGACTGCTTAAAATAAATCTAGTGAACCATATGAAGAAACCAGAATAGTTTATGCAAACTATTACACTAGTTACTGAAAGATTTCTTTAAAGGAGTTGTTATAACAGTGTACATAGAGGAACCACTGAAAAAATTCAGCAACCAAAACCTTTAAGCAAGTGTTACTTAAGATTGTACTAAGGGACAAAGGTGTTATAGGGCAATAAAAAGTAGTTTCACAAATCAAAATCTGAAAGATGAATAGCAAAGAGTAGAAGTGAATGGCAGATTTTTATCCTGACAACAGTTTAGTACTAGAGAACCACCACCACCATCTCCTTTGGAGATTTGGGAGGGGGGAAATATTAATGATGATGATGTTATTTATGTTAATTAGAATAGGATGGGCTTAAGAGAAACGTCAAGGGAACTTAAAAATAATTTGTATGAATAGTAAGCAAGATGGTTAAGAAAATTCAAGATGGTTAAATGTGACTTAGTACACAAGACAAAAATGTTTTATTTACCCATTCTACAGGATTCTAAAAGAGCAAATGATTTTGATATCAACTGTATATCACTCATTGTGCATCTGTGACTGGAAGAGCCAAAGAATCATTATGACTGTGAAAGAGTGTGAGCTTTACCAAGAATATGACATATTTATACATAAATGCACAGTCTATTCTTAACCAAGTATAATACCACTTGCCTCAGTATTTTAAAAGTTGCTGTAGAAATAAGAATTTCATAAGACAGCATTAAGACTGATTAAAAAGTCTGGAAGAACTAACAAAGAATGGAATAAGAATATTAACTACCTATTGTAGGTTCATTCATGCACCTTTTTCCTGAAGCATCTTGTCCACTCACTACAGAGTGGTTTCAACAGATCTTTCTTTCAGTCAGGTAATTAAGAATATTCTGAACTTTACTTTTATGGCCAAGGCTTCTTGGCACATTAGTAAAAGACCTCAGAAGTTTTGAGGCCTACCAACATTCCAACTCTTCACGGCTCAAGGCTTCCTCAGCTGTCATTGGTATGATGCTCTGGGAACCGGCAAGACCCATCTATACTGGGAATGACAACAAAATGTGTCACTATTATCTCCATCTGCTGGCAGGAAGAAACTATCATCAGGTACATGGACTAAAAACATAAAAAAAAAATAAAATAAAATAAAAAAGCAGCTCTAAAAAACAGATCCTTAACTGAAGAACAATTGCAATGCTTGGTTTGATTAAATATTCGGTCGAGGTAACTGACCATCAAAACAAAACCGTCACAGGAAAGTGGTATTTTTTCTTGAAATCATTAATTCATTATACTTTAGTGCTTTAAAAATTGCCAAAGAATGTTTTATTTGCAAGGAAGGATGCTGCAAACCCAATCATATAGATCAAATTAACACGAGAAGTTTATTTTCAAATCCTGGTTCTCTCTAAAGTTTGCTTCATGTTCTATGAGATTACATTTTTAGGAAAAGTGTTTTCTGCAATTAGTGAGATGCTTAGAAATATTTTTAAATTTATGAAGAATATAATACAGAAATAAAAACTTTAACTCGACTCCCCCCCCGCCTAACAGTGTAGTATATATTCTCAATTTTACCCTTTAAAATATTTGTAATTTATATGTTTAATTTATATGTATAATGAAATTTTCAAACACATTAGAACTACAAAAAGGTAGCTTAAGAGTATAAATAAAATTAGTTTTATTTCACCTAGAACAAGTACCCTACTATTAATGTAGCATTCCTTACTACTTACCATATTATGATGCTGTTATAAGTAAAACCTAGTTTTTCTTCAGCATGGTCAGTATTACAAAGAAGCTGAAAATAAAAGAAAGCATCTGTTATTTATACCTCTCTAAAAACTTGAAAAATATCTGGTAATACTTTCAAAGAAACCTGAGGAATTAAATTCATCTTTCATTCACTGCCACGGTTAGTGTGCCAGGTTTGCACTGCCTTGAAAGCCTTTGCTGCTGGTAGTACACTCATCTACATGCCAGACACATGGCATCCTTGGGCCTCTCTTTCTAGATGAAAGTTTGCATATGAAAGCTTATTTAAGATGCCTGCTGGTCCATTTTTAATCCCCACCTATTTGAGGTTGCTCGCCTTGCTGCCTTTGAGCTCTATTCAGACGAGTCACTAGATGGGAAATTGGTAAACAGCCTGAACACAGGCTGGGGACTGAAGTCTGAGCGCACATGACATTTGCATTCAAAAAGAGGTAGGACTGCAGGGAGACGCTTGAAGCGAATAAGAAACCCATGAACCATGCTCGTGTTTTGCAACAGCAAAGGCACATGAAAAAATTCAGGAGAAGCCACCAACAGTATGCGTCCCATAACCAATTTTGACTTTCAGTGGTACAAAATATCCATGAGTTCTGTGGAGTTCAAATACAAGCCAGGTTCATGGGCAGAAAGCTGAATTCACACACACAACACACACACACATAAGATACCTATAATCTGTAGCAACTTGCAAACAAGCCAACCTTCTCTGTCAGTTCTGAGTACAAGACGGAAGATTTACAAGTGCAGCACTTATGTCCAAGACCAATCTCAAAGGAGAAAATCAGGGCATGCTAACTTGAGAAAAGTAAAACAGTCTCTTCCTTAAGGAAAACTGAAGTTGTTCTCCTTTGGAACAGCAGCAACAAAATTCCTAATAAACTCACTCACAATACTATGTTATAAAATGCTTTAATACTAGGTCCAAATCCCAAAGTACTTTTCAAAGTGCTTTCAAAGCCCCTAGTGACTAACTCTGGTTGCAGAGGATGTGCACTTCGCCCTCTCTGCTCCCAAAAGCATGCATTCTATTTCAAACCAGTGCAGTATTAACAGTTTCCCCTCAGTGAGGAATTCAGGAAGTATTTATTCTAACATTGCTGCCCTGAAGCTATAAAAACAATTCTGTGCCATGTTCATTTTACGTATTTACTTCTAACAACAAGAAACTTGCTGCAAGGAATGACAAGTTAATTTGAAATTTCTAAAACTTGAAATACCCAAGTGTTTTTGTGCTTCTATCCCACTGCTCACTTTCACAGAAAAATTATCATATTGCACCAAAATCCCATTTTTAAGTAAACTTGATTTCATTAGCACGATGGTTTAAAATGCAAACAGTTTGGGGGTTTGTGTTCAACTGCAAAGTCTCCAAAGTTTGTGTTCAACAACTGCAAATAATAAGATATACTAATAAATGGACCTGGATCCACTCCATATTTTGGCTTATATAATCTTAGCTATTCACAATATTTTCCATTTTTCATAACAATGATATACTCAAAAGTGATTACAAAAGGTATGAGAAGTTATCATAAAAGCTATTTTTCCCCACCTTTCAAGTTAAAGTGGTAATAAAAGTAGGCAATTGCCTGCATTAACCGATTATGACAGTATGTCACATCCCACTATCAATCTATTTTTATGCTGTGTGGCCGGACTGCCTAAGGCCACCACTGCTGCTTTAGCGTTTCTATTGACATCTTATGAACTGTAAAAACTGACTGGCAAAGTGTAAGCAAAACAGTGTGGGAAGGTAGTGAGCAAAAATACTTCACTGCTCAATTCCAGAGCGCAGCAGCAAGGCCCATTGTTTACAAATCCAAACCTTTCCCATCATTCCATACCATACACAAATAAGAAATCCTGCTCTAACCACATTATCTTCAACAGCCTTTTTTTCTTCCTACTTCAAAGAATTGAATAATATTTCCGAAGTGGACAAAAAAGTATGCGTTTGGAAAGTGAGAGATAAGTAATACAACAATTCACAAAGATTTAGTTTGGTAACAGATGAAAATAAGTATGAAAACAGATGAAAATAATTAACACAATGCAGAAGAGAAACTCGAGTCATTCCAATATCATATTTCAAATAAAGATTAGACCACTGCTGAAAAAATCTGTGTTATTTATGAATATATGGATTAGCTATAGATCAGATACAGTAAAACCTTCCAATTAATAGAAGCTAAAAGCCTGTTTATCGGGGGAAATCAACATAAATATATATTTTTTAAATCACAAAATAATTTAAATTGCATTAAGCGTGTGCAAAATTTTCCTCTATTCTTAATTTTCTGTCCAGTCCATTAATCATGCAATAACATTTACTTGATGGGGATTTTAAGCCTAGTTTCTAAGTCCTGATTCAGAGGAAATAGAGGTTAATGTAATTCTGTTTACACAGCAAAGAGGAATCACACTATCTTAATGCAAGAGGGTATAATTCCGTTTTATATTCTGAATATATTCATAATTCTGTTTTCAAAATGGTATTGTACTCTGTGGGTGATGTACACTTATACACTAATGTAAGAGTTCAAGAGGATCCATAACTAGTGATCATGTCACATAAAACAGTATTAACTGGTTGCAGAAAATATTATGTTATCTTCTCAAACAGTTAAGACTAGGAGATGGACGTTTCGTCTTCCATGAGATCCAAACAAGAACACGTCTCCCAAAGCTCAGCAGCCCCCAGGAATTCTTCTACCCTCGCTACGTATCACACAGCAAGCAGCTACAAGGACTTGAATCAGTTTCTCTTGCATTTTTGTCTAGAATATTACACTACTCAGTGTTTCAAAATCCTATATTTTTATTTCATGAAAATATTATACCAGGATATCTAAAAGATTACTTCATATGCAAATTATTGCTATCAGTATATCTATTTTTAATACGTTCAGCTAACCTATTGCCTTTCTACAACCAGGTCACTTTAATCATAGTTTCTTCTTTTGTGACTCATTTATTTTTATTAATTCTACTGCGATTTCTTTTTCCACTTCTTTCAACTTTCTTGTATTTACTCTATATTTAATACTTCTGCAATATACTACCAAATGTGTAGCAGAAGAAAATGGGGGGGTTATAAGAAATCAATATATAGTGGCCAGCATTATGCAAAAGTTTTAGAAAACATGCACATACAAGACCTACATAAAAATTTCCTATATTAATTGATTACTTTTTGAATAAAAGGTCTGCTATGTCAAAATAAAAAGTGAATAAGCTATATATACACACATGTATTTTTTTATGTATATAAAATGTATATGTATGTCTATGGGGACCAATCTACCACCAAATCACAAACAAACTAAAATAAATGGAAATGTATATAGATATAAATAAATAAAGTGTTTGTAAGAGTAAGTGCCTTATACATCTATTTATACGTAGATATATATTATATAGGTATATAGATTATATAGATATATAAGGTACTTACTCTTACAAACATTGTCATCAATACACTTCATATTGGGAAGAATTTTTAGCATTGGTTATCACTGTTGCTCAAAATTGAAGAAAATAAAAACCTTACCTAACAAAACAACAGTATAAACAGAAGTAGTGAGAAGGAAAAAAAAGTCTGTTTTACAGCTATGAAATCTACATCAGTATCGGTACTCTACAGATACCCCTCTCCCAGCTTTCCCTCAATGACATTCATATTTGGAATCATTTAGGAACTGTATTATGCAAAACCCATGTTTACCATATTAATTGAGTTTAGTTTTTCCAGCAAAATCAAATGTCACCCCACTGAGAGTTTTTTTACATCATTACCTTTGCTAGGCAAATACTAACAGTATTCACAAATAGATAAAAACTTCACATACATCTGGCACATGAAAGACACTGGAAAAACATTTCTGCAGGTATTAGTTTGTTTATCTCCATTCTGGTATCTACTAATGGTTATGTCCCACTAAGACCAAAACACTGGTATAAAAATGAGAATAACTGCACTCATAGCATATTTTAGTGATTACCTGGACCACAGTTTCATATTTGTCCCCACAGGTACACAGACTTGCTTCATCTATGCAAATGAAAAGCAGACTAGAAAAGCAGATTTTTTTCTCAAAAAGCAGTCTGAAAGAAATACAGCCAAACTCTGTCCTGACAGATGACTAATTTCAAGCATTTGCAAACCTTTAAAGGTTTGCAAGATATCTTTTCACTGAGCCACAAATTAGTAGAGCTGTTGAAGCTGCTGTGCATCCAAAAGCAGCCTGTAGACATTGGTCAGATCCCCAAAGTGCTCTTGAAATGCAGCTATATTATCATTTTCATTTGGTTCATGAGTGCACTTCTGAACTGAGTTTCCTGTCATTCCATTTACTGAAATTTGGGTTGTCTCTTGAGAGACAACTAAAGTAGATGCGTTCCAAGAACTTCCCTAATGGGATCCAACTGCTAATGGGCATTCAGTTCACAGGACTAGATGAGAGTTAGTCTAAGGTAACTGCGCCCAACCAAATGCATTTACTATGGACATTAACTTCTCAATGCCAACTGCTTTCCTCTGTGCATGTACTCCTCCCATGCACTCCCTTGCTAATATAAAAAGAAACTTGATCTTACCTTGAAACTTGAACATAGCCACGAAACTTGATAACAGTTATGACTAAGTGCAACCAACAAACTGCACTGATACAAAATTCTGAATGTGATAATTACTAAGCGCCTATGTACACAAGAGAACAAATAGATAAAATTGACTGAAAAAAGTATATGCAAAATTTATTATTAGCGTGTTGTTTCTGAATGACAGAAACTAATGGGCTTACAGAATTTACAGATATAAAAGAATTTAGAAGAGGGATCATAAAATCAGAACTGAAAATGGTTCTGTGATTTCACAAGAGTGTCTGTACTGGATAAGAATAACAACTAGGAAAGGAACGCTGTATCGTCTCACTGAGGATGCCACACTGCAAGACAGACATGAAAAAATTGAAACAAGTCCTGAAGACACAAGCATAAAATAGTACATTTAAGAAAGTGGTGGTCATGGTAGGAATGGTGAATGGAAGCACATCTGTAGGAAGTGCAGGATGCATGCAACAGCTTTCCCCTTTCCCCCTAGTACTGCAAGGAGAAAGTAAAATGAGATCTGTGAGCACACTACAACCCAAGTGAGTTAGTGTCAAATTCAGTTTTAACTTTAGCACTTTCATCTCATTTTACCTTCAAACAACATTAAACAAGTTAATAATTCTAAACCAAATGCAGTGATTTCTGTAGGCAGCTGAGCTCCTGACAAAGGCAGGTAGAACGAGTATGTTCTTGACTTTAACATTTAACAATTAATATGCAATGTCATTGTAGTACAAGCCTGTAGATGCAAGCAGTAAAAAATATTCAAGTCTGCTTGGTACTTTAGTATTTTACTGGATATTATTTGAATTCTAGGAATCAAACAAAAATGATTGTTTTTTAAATATTAAAATGTACTTTTGTTTCATACTTTTGGATAAAACTGCCTATAAATCAACTTTAAAATTCACATTTTTCATATAATAGTAAATGAATGGGAGTTGTAAAGGCTCCTTGAGTGAATGACTTAATATTAGCACAAATTTTTACTTACTCTAAGCTAAGCAATGAGTAACTTGCAGTGAAGCTTTTTTTTCTCATGTTTACTGTCAGCTATGAGTTTTTCATGCTACTTGGATGAGTCATAGCAATATGAGTAACACATCAACATATCTTGGAAACAGCAGCTCAAAACAACAAAACCACAGGAGGTCAACAGCATATACAACTTGGGTGTACACAGAAATAGCTCGAATTTTCATGTAGCAATATTCACAGCAATTAATAGGTAAAAGTATATTATTCTATAGATCCAATTGTTGTACAATTACAGTTACTGGACTGTAATTTTGAAAATAGTTTGAACATCATAGGCAGTGAGGCTGCTTAGCAGGTTTTACAGTTTCTCATTTTCTCTTTTTTTCCATAGAAAACTCCAAGGAAGCTAGAGAAATTGATTTAAAATACTGATTTCTAAAAATCTTTGATATAGCTGTTGCATCAAAGGGAAGTCCTTACTGAAATTACAGACTCTGGGTTTACATCCATCTGCTCTTCAAATTTGTTCCACAGTTGAGTGTTCCTAAGGGGATGTTTTATTCCTATCAGCTGTGTATTTCATCACAGGGTATCAGGTTTTCTCTACAGTGGTATAGCTTTTTGGATAAACTTTATGGTCTGTCAATATTGCATTCAGATTTAAAGACAGTTTGAGGCTTTGCAAATGAAAGTCATTTGCAAGAACAACAGAAACATAAATATTTTGATGCTATTACATTATTAAGGTTAAGCTAAAATGATTAGTCAGGTTTCATTTTGTCCTTAAAGAAATAACTTCCTCTTTGAATTAAAAATATTTTAAAAAATATAATAATGCCTGTGATTGTTTTCACTGCATTATTTTAAAAAGCTTTTAAGTTTAAAAATATATAAAGGATCTCTCAGAAACTAACAGTAGAATAAGTCAGGTATAATAAAGCTATTTAAATGAGTATTTCAAATTTAAATCCTATTTTCCACTAGGTATCTACAATTGTACAGTCCTTCTGGTTTTCAGTAATGTAGCACTTACTAATTCTCATGGGGGTGGGGAAAACCCCAAAGAAATAACCAAGAAGTTTTGGTATTAATCAGCAAAAGCAAAAGCTGGGAAAGTTCAAGGTGCCTGCCGTAGCTAGCTGGCCATGCAAGTCGAGAGGGGTTAGTCTAGTCCGTTTGCTAAAGCTCCAGATACTTGACTAACTCAGGAACTGCAGCAATGACTAAGGTTGCCACAGTCTATTTACTAGAGGTCAACTCTTCGAGTTCTTTTTAAGTCAAAATTCAGGTTTGATTAAAATTCAGGTTTGCGGGACTGTGGCTTCTGGGAATAGCTGGTAAGTCTACCTTGACTTCAGCAAGACTTTCAGCGTTGTCTCCAAAGCTGGTGAGGTAAGAGGTAGATAAGCACTAAGGCAGACTGGAAAATAGAGAGATGACCACACTCAGAGTGGTGTCTGGTGACAAAAAAGTATAATTAGAGGCCAGTAACTACAGATGCAACCCAGGGGTTAATACTGGGTCTAATTCTGTTCAACTTGGTCATCAATGGGAATGACCTGTAATGGATGGGATGTGGGGCAACATGCTTTTGGTGACCCTGCTTGAGTATGGGTGTTAGACTCAATGATCTCTCAAGGTCCTTCCAACTTCAATCGTTCTGTGATTCAAATGTACAAGTTGCCTACTCTTCAGTGAAAAATATGTTGAGGTAGAGACAACTGCTTATACCAGTAGTAACTTGTCCCACCCTTTCCTTTTAGCATAACAACATTTCTATCAGGAAAGCTGGTTGATAAGTTTTCTGTATTATTTTTTTTATCAGAAATATAAAATATAAATATCAATTTCAAAGGTACTTTCCCTACCCATGGTATCAATACTCTAGATAATCAATAGCCTTTTGCATGGACCATGAAAACACAAAAACTTGCAAACAAATCAAGTTTGTTACCACCATTGTAATTCCAAGGAAGGATACAAACATCCTCAGCTTTAGCATATCTAACATCACAAGAGTCCACTGTTTTCCCACACACTCATTTCACTAAAAAGGAACTGAGATTATATCAATACATGGCAGAAGACTGGAGTGCAAAATAAAATCATCTCCTCTGAGCTCCAGGCTTTCACTCTTAACCACTGGAATTAAAAACACAGAACCGTTCCAACCACAAAGGAGAAAAGGCAATAGATTTTTTTTAACTATATTTTCCTAACTGCATTTAAAATTCGAACAGAACAGGAACAATTTTCACAATCAAACATACAAGCTTACAATTCTAAGACTTTATTACAGGGAGCCCAATAAAACAACAAGTGCTAAAAATCAAATGAAATAAAATGATTCAACTATACAGTTTTTTGATTCAGGATCAAAAGTAGGTTACAAACTACAGTCTCTGTGTTCTAAAGTTGTGTTTAATTTTACAAGCTTTCCTTTTCACAAACTTGCAATTTCTTGACAGACTTCTCAAAAGACTATTTTTTCAAAATTGACTTTTTAATGAAGAAGCTAGACAAAGGCTCATTACCTTTAATTATATTTTGCATATTTACCAATTTATCCAATTTATAGATGCTTAACATCTAACAATTTTTAAAATGAAAATCAACACTGTTTGAAGATTTGTAGTTTCAAATACTGGCTCTTCACTAGGAATCACCTATCTACAAATCCAATCTTTTTTTTTTTTTTAATTTAAATCAACGGGAAAACCATCTAGAGACACCTACATTTCTAAGTTTTCAGATAAGCACAAAAAGGAAACACAGTTGCAACTGCCCTCTCTGGTGAAATAAAAGGCTTCCTCGAAATAAAATCTGGAATCTCAGCAACTCCAGCAGCATTCTATACAAGAATTCAAGACAAGATTTTAATATGTTCAGTTCCTCAGTGAGGCTGCACACCTCTACACGCACTGAACCAGCCTACCAAACAGAGTGCCTACAAATTGCTTACCGAAACACTGAAAATTGCAACTAAACTTATCTTCTAGGAATTTTGTTCTCAGTATTCTCCATTCCACCAGCTGAATCTCATACCCAACTGGGTCTTGTGAGGAGGACTTTCAATAGCCAAGGGGCAGGTCAGCCCCAAACATTATGACACAGATCTGTCCTCCTTACATTAAGTACGTCCCCAATCTTGTTCTTGAGCATTTGTTCTCTTCCACTTGAGATTCTCTATAAAAAAAAAAATCTGCCACGTAGCCTTGTAGTTACCTTACTCAATGTCTTGTTATTAGCTTACCTACAACCTTACTTTCCCTTATTTCTCCACCATTACCTTCCTTCTTCATTGCTGGTGACTACAAGATACATCATGTTTGTCACAAACTTGAATTTTATCTTCAGACACAGACCCCTAACTGTGGCTCTCCAGCAGAAATGTTTAAATCTAACTCCTCCTGCATGATCATTCAGTGATAGCCTTTTTCATCCATTTCTGAAATTCCATCCTTCACAACTAGAACACCAGTCCAACCACAGTGGAAGTTCTTCAAACACACACCTTTTTCCCAGCGGACTGTTCACATGCCGTCAGTGCTCTTTTTCATCCTATCAGTTCCTCATCTAACAAAAAATGGTAGCTGCTCTCACTCCAAAGGCTTTTCATGTTTTCCTTCGAAAATCTATCCTCTGCCATTCTGTACCGATTTATTAATCTTGCCTCTTGTCAATTCACAATGTCAACCTCCAAAACATTCATCACACTTTTAGGCAAATACCCTTCACATTACCATGATTTGGGAGCTTAATCTGGAAAAAAACACCTCCAAATTTATGACACGAGTAATTTAGAAATCTTCCCTTTAAGTCTTTTTCACTATGAAACCTACAGTGAAAGTTGGCTAGGGCAACAGAAATGCCCAAATCACTGCAACGTCCTGCTTAACACCACAGTCCCTTCACTGCATTTCATCAGTTTATATCCAGGTAGCCTGGCACTTCAAATCTGTGATTCAATTCTGCAGAGAAAGCACTTTCCAATTTGTGAGTTAGGTTGTACAAATAGAATTTGATTCAGAGTACAATAGTATGACAAAAAAAAAAGAAAATGTTTCACCATGACCCTAACTTCACATGTTTGCTTACACTTTTTTTTTGTTCCTTTTTTTTTTCCTCACTGCATCTACACTCCATTTAATGCTTCATACTGCTGAACTGTTCCATAAGGCTTCTGACCAACACCTGATAAAGTACAAATAAAACATTTAGCACACTGGATCACATGTCCAGTACCACTAAGTTCTTACCTTAGTGAAATTATTCAAGTGACCTAGTTTTCTCATATTTGAAACGCCTTGTAATTTGACCACATTTTGGAGAATCTCTCTCATATTATCACAGGGTTCTGCAAAAGAAAAACATGTTATTAGCATAAACAGTTAAAAAACAAAAGCCCAAACCTGCATTCAACAACCAAGTTACCTAAACATAATAGTTAAGTTTCCAAGTAGAGACTTTTGAAATTAAAATTTAAAATAGCTATTTTTAATTAAGTATGCAGACTGTTCTTCTTTCTGGAATATCAATTTGATTTATGTCCAAAATCAGTCAGGTGTATTTCTAGAATAAATGTTCATGACGGAGAGATTCCTATTTTTAAAGCAGATTTTAATCAATATCTTAGATTTACAGATGACAAAAATAGCTATTTAGTGATTGAAACTCTATTCCTAGTATCTCATATCTGAACAGCTTCATCTGAAATCCTCTTGTAACTTAAGAGGTAAAATATTCCTTCCTCACAAGCAAACAATAAAGTAAAAAAGATATTATATGCTACTACCACACCACATAATTATGATTCTTTTTCAGATAGAGGTTCAATGGGATTTTGGGTAGACAAGACTCTCTTCTGTTCTCCCCACCAACTTGTGTCCACAGTCACCCTAAACTTAACTAGGGCACTGTGACCTGCCAGCAAGACATGAAGCAAACTTCAAAGTGAGCAGGAAATCTGGGAATTATTCCCCTCCTTCCCTCCCTTTCTTCCTTAGGATCCACCATCGGAACAAAAACAAACAAACAAAAGCACCAATACTCAGATTCCCGTTGATGACCTGGCCCTGCTGGGAAATGGAAGAGGGCTGCCAAACACGGGGAAAGGAGAGGGCAGTGTCGGGGAATAAGGCTGGGAAAGCTGGGAATACCAGGAAAGTAGGACTGAGCAACACAGAGCAGGACTTGGCACAAACTGATGCCCAGACAACTACTACACCAAACTGCAATCGCTTCTATGCACGGTCATATTGGAGTAGGATGGCCTTCAAAGTTAGCTGCTTCGCTGCAGGATTCCTGTGTAGTCTGGGGCTAGACATTTCACTCTGCGACAGGCAGGTTGCCAGGGCTAGTGCCAGCACTGCCCCAGCTCTAAACAC
Organism: Crypturellus tataupa; assembly: GCA_034781795.1. Lineage (NCBI taxonomy): Eukaryota > Metazoa > Chordata > Aves > Tinamiformes > Tinamidae > Crypturellus > Crypturellus tataupa. Next base: position 3,109,574 of record JAWLRI010000673.1, read on the forward strand.
AAGGAACACCAAGCCCATACTAGAGACATGAACTGCTGAAAAGTGTTCCGTTGGCCAAAAAGAGGAAAAAAAGAAAAAGTGGAATTACATAAACAAAGTCTTTAGAAAAAAAGATCTCGAAGGGAAGGGCTCTGGAACAGACTCTCGTGCTGGAGCTCCTTGTCTAGAGGCGAACAACTGCAGCCAAAGCCGCCAAACAAGCAAGCGTAGAGCCCAAGAGGCAGCCCCAGTAGCGACCCCCGTGCAGGCAGTGCTGAGCTCTGGCCCAGAGGCGGCTCTGACTCAGAGGGGACGGAGTCGTCAGGGCAGGTGGGATCTCAAAAGCTGCCCCCAGGGAGCGACCAGGAGCACGACGCAGCAGGCAAGGTGCAGGGAGTCTCCTCCAGGTGTGGAATGGAATTCTCTCCACACACTCCCAGCAGCAGAAGATCAGGAGAAGCAATGGTCTCCACTCAGCAGAGAGCTCTCACCAGGAAGAGTGTGGCGACACAGACTGAACTGCCACAGAAACATGCAGTGGTCCAGGTTTCTAGCTG